>RCUC01168131.1:0-26835 GCA_003697995.1 Taxidea taxus jeffersonii
TGATAACTGACCTTCATTAAAATTAAAAACTTCTGCCTGCAAAAGACACTGTCAAAAGAATGAAAAGAAAAGCCACAGACTGTGAGGGAGAAAATGTTTTCAAATGCATATCTGGTAAAGTATTGTAACCTGAAATGTACATAGAACTCTTAAACTTCAACAATAAGAAAATAAGCAACGTGATTAAAAAAATGGACCAAGGACCTGAATGGATGCCTCACCACAGAAGATATTGTAGGGGCTAAGGGCAGGACTCTTCAAGATGGGCCACTTTGGTATGAACATTATTTTGAGTTAAAAGAAATCCAAACCCAGCAGATTCAAGAGGGGCTCTTTGCCTTTTCCTCAACTGCCTGCTTGTACCAGAAAGAAGGCTATGATCAGAGACTCCCCTTTTCCTCAGAAACTTATCTACCTAATAGAGCAAGTTTTGTTTTCCAAACATCTCCTTTCACTTTGTGTTAACAGTCTTTCTCCCCTTTATAATCTCAGGCCTTATCCCTCTTGTATAAGCATCACGTTGCTTGCCTGTCTTTGAAATGTCCATGTCTGTGTGGACTCCCTGTACATATGCTATTAAATTAGATTTTCTCCTGTTAATCTGTCTCATGTCAGTTTGATTCTTAGTCCAGTTAGAAGGTTCTTGAAGGGTAGAAGAAATTCTTCCTCCCCAACACTATGCAGATGACAAATAGGCACATGAAAAGATGTTCAAGATCACATATCTTTAGGCATATGCTAATTAAAACAACAAGATACTACTACACACCTATTAGAATAGCCAAGTTCTGGAAAACTGACAGCTTCAAATGCTGATGAGGATGTGGAACAATACGAAGTCTCATTCTTTGCTGGTGGGAACAGAAAATGGTACATCCACTTTGGGAAAACAGTTTGGCACTTTCTTGCAAAACTAAAAATATATTCTTACCGTATGATCCAGTCATCATGCTCCTATCTACTCAAATGAGTTCGAAAATTATGTCCACAAAGAAACCTGCACATGGACGTTTATAGAACCTTTATTTATAAGTGCCAAAACCTGGAAGCAATCAAGGTGTCCTTCAGTAGGTGAATGGCTAAATAAACTGTATGCCCAGACAATGGAATATTAATTAGCACTAAAATGAAATGAGCAATCACACCATGAAAAGACATGAAGGAATCTTAAATGCATGTTGTAGTTAAAAGAAACCAATCTAAAGGGGCTACCTACTGTAGGATTTCAACCATATGGCATTCTGGAAAAGGCAAAATTATAGAGGCATTAAAAAGATTAGTGGATGGGGAGGATATGGGCTATGGTGAGTGCTATGAAATGTGTAAGCCTGACGATTCACAGACACCTGTACCCCTGGGGCAAATAATACATTATATGTTAAAAAAATAATTTAAAAAATCAGTGGTTGCCAGGAATTAGGGGTGAAGGGGAGGGGGACGGGTAGAACACAGGGATTTTTAGGACAGTGGAGCTAGTCTGTATGATACTATTATGGTGGACACATGCCATTATACATTTGTCAAAATCCATAGAAAATCTAACATCAAGACTGAACCCTAATGTACCCTACGGACTTTGGGTGATAATGGTGTGTCAATCAATGTAGGCTCATCAATTGTGACAAATGTACTGCTCTGGTAGGGGATTTTGATAGCGGGAAAGGCTGTACCTGTGTTGGGGCAAGGGATATATGGGAATCTCTGTATTTTCTGCTCAATTTCATGTTGAGCCTAAAACCGCTCTAAAAAAAAAATCTATTCAATGACAGCAACAACAACTAGGTCCTATGGATATAAATCCATTTCTTTTTTGGCCCAAACTCTTGCCTTAGGCTTTATATTGGCCTGGGACTTAATAAGGTCCTCTTGGCATGGTTTTCTTCTGGTCTCAGGGCACTGGAAATCTCTGCTGGCTACTGCATGTGGATGTGTGGCCCTTCTGTCTCAAGCACCACCAGGGGCCTGTGTCCAGCTTTTCCCTGGTGTTCTCAGACCCGCAGAAACTGTGCTACCAGCTGCCCTTCTCACCCTTTCCTGGCTCTCAGACAGAATCTCATCTTCTTGGCTCTGACTTCTCACCCTTAGCCTCCTATCCTACCATTGTCTGGGAGTCATGATCAAGAGAGATATTGAGAACCAAGAAAAGCAGATTGTTTTTAAAATATATACCTGGTTGCCCACCTAAACAAGAGCTGCTTGAGGACAGAGAATATGCTCACATTTTTTTTTTGCACCAGGATATCCTGCAAGTTAAGAGCATAAACTGGGAAAGACCTGTGTTTGATTTCTTTTTTTTTTTTTTTTGCAGGCTCCCCGCTGAGTAGAGAGCCCGACGAAGGGCTTGATCCCAGGACCCTGAGATCATGACCTGAGCTGAAGGCAGAGGCTTTAACCCACTGAGCCACCCAGGGGCCCCCTGTGTTTGATTTCTATACTATAAATAAAGCTGCTATGAGCATTCTTGTATAGATCTCCTCATGGACATATGTTTCCATGATTTCTCTTGGGAAAGATTTCTTGAGAGGAATTTCTGCACCATAATATTCATTTAGTTTTATGTAAAACTATCAAAATGTTTCCAAAGTAGGTGCATCATTTTATCTTATGCCATTTGATCTTGGAGGAGTAAATTTATCTTCTCAGAGTGTTAGTTTTCTCTTCTGAGGATCATGGGGATAATATCTACCTCAGGATTTTGAGAGAATTAAAGAATAAGATATTTTAGGTATAACAGAGAGCTTGGCACAAAATAATTTCTCAAGAAAAGCAGCTTTTCTTTTTTGGTTGTCATTTCTGATTTTCTGAACATTACTTTATGGAGAATTTCAAAGCCACTGAAAAGAGGACAGTGAGCACCACTAAATGCTTTGTTATATGTATCAATAATTAGAGTTCAATATTTGTTTGTGGTTCTTTTTTTCCCCTCCGAGGTAAAATTTACATAGAATGAAATACACATATCTGAAATACATCATTCTGTGGGTTTTGACAGATGCATAAAGTTGTGGAACCCAAAACTGGTCAAAATATAGAACTTTTCCTTCATACCCAGAAAGTTCTCTCTTACCCCTTTCCAATCATTATCCTCACCCCCAACAAGGCAATCATTCTTTTTTGTTTCTCAATTACACAGTTTAATTTTGTATATCCTAAAAATTCATGTAGAATTTACTACATTCTCTTTTGAGAAGTCTCCTCTTGCTCAGCCTAGTATTTTCACGTCCATCCATGCTTATTACTTTATGGCAATACGCTAGCATCTATTTACCTCTTCTCTTACTTATGGCCGCCTGCACGGCTTCTACATTTTGCCTATTCTGATTAAAGCCAGTAAGAATACTCTTGTGTAAATCTGGTGGTCATACTCTTCCACTGGGGAGGAGTTCTTGAGTGGAACTTCTGAGCCATGAGTGTTGTTCAGCTTATATAAAACTGCTAATTCCTTTCAAAGGGGTTGTACCATTTATACTCCTACCAACTCCCACTACTCTTTTGAATTTTAGCCACTTGAGTGAGCATGTAGGGTTTTCCCCTTTCCCCCACGTGGATCCATTTCTCCTATGACTAGTGATGTTGAGAACCCCTTCTGTGCTTACTGGCCACGTGCATGTCTTTCTCTGGGAAGCGTCTATTCAAATCCTTTTGCCTTTTTTTTTTTTTAATTAACTGGACTGTTTGTGCAGTTAGTATCATTGCTGGCAGGACACAGAGGAGAGGGGCAGCCAGACACTCTGATGGAGAGATAAATAGAATGAAAGAAAGGGAGGCTCAGGTAGCTGGGGTAGCCCTCCTCCTTTGCCTGGGACTCCGCATCCAGGGTGGAACT
This sequence comes from Taxidea taxus jeffersonii, assembly GCA_003697995.1. Taxonomy (NCBI): domain Eukaryota; kingdom Metazoa; phylum Chordata; class Mammalia; order Carnivora; family Mustelidae; genus Taxidea; species Taxidea taxus. The sequence goes on from RCUC01168131.1 coordinate 3,827, forward strand.
TTCTCCTGTGCTTTTTGTCAGGCTGAACTCAGGGCAGAGTTTCCTGTAGGTGAAGTCTTTGCCTTCCGCACACACAAAAGCAGTGGAGACCGGTTTCGATGGGGTTTTCCCCAAAGCAAACCAAGACAAGACTTGAGTGCGGGGAGCTCACCTGGCAGGTGCTCTCAGGAAGCAGGCCCGGGGAGCAGGAGTGGGAGTGGCCTAGGGAAGGAAGGTCAGTGGGCTGTGCTTTGGGTTGGGGTCCCTGCTGCAGCCCACAGGGCTCCTCCCTTCTGGAAGGGCTTCTGGGAACCCCGCAGCAGGCCTCTAGGGCATTGTTCCCAGGGCTGGTCACCTCCTGCTGCTGGGGGGTGTTATGAACTCTCCTGCACTTCCAGGTTCCAGATCCCACGCTAGCGGAGTGGGGCTGTGACCCGAGGGCCCAGGCACGTGATCGCGCAGACACAGGGTAGCTAGAGTATGCAGGGTGGTCCTTCCTGAGGACTTCACCCTGGAGATGGAGGATGGCCTAGCTCCCTATGCAGGGACAATTCAGCGACCCCCCACCCCCACCCCCCAGGCACTGAGGCCCTCCCCTGAAATCAGTCACCTGCTGGCGCTGGCCTCCAGGGCTCCCTTTCTCTCTCCTCCCCAGTACCCTCTGCATTCTCCCCACTACCAAATTCCCCTGCCCTCCTGACCTGAAGCATGGGATGCCTGGTACTCAGGCCCTGGGGCTCAGCTTCTACCCCAGAGTAGATGTATTCACTCAACCCCTCAAAACGGACAGCAACAAATATTTATTCTCATTTTTACACTCCATTTCCACAAGCCCGCCTGCCCAGATCTTGGCTGGCTTCTTCAGCCTACTTGGGGTTTCATTCTTGCCAGTCTCAGTCCCGTCTTCGTCTACTCTGTGCTCCACCCAACTGTGCCTGTCACCCAGTTAGGAACAAGAGCTCTTATTTTCTTCAGGGAGACAATTAGATCACTTGATGAAGAAATTTCCACTGGGAGCAACGGTTTAACGACGCTCACCATCAGCCCGTTCGCTCCTGCCAGTGCCAGGACTCCTTCCCTCGGGTTTATCTTTACTAGTAATTTCCTCCATGAAGTAAAAACTTTGCCTTTTAATTTTTCCCACATCATTTTAAATCTTTTGATTGGGGCATTTAGCCCATTTACATTCAGGGTAACTATTGAGAGATATGAATTTAGTGCCATTGTATTGCCTGTATGGTGATTGTTACTGTCTAATGTCTCTGTTCCTTTCTGGTAATACTTTTAGGGTCTCTCTTTGCTTAGAGGACCCCTTTCAATATTTCCTGTAGAGCTGGTTTGGTGTTTACAAACTCTTTCAGTTTTTGTTTGTCCTGGAAGCTTTTAATCTCTCCTTCTATTTTCAATGATAACCTAGCTGGATAAAGTATTCTTGGCTGCATGTTTTTCTCGTTTAGTGCTCTGAATATATCATGCCAGTTCTTTCTGGCCTGCCAGGTCTCTGTGGATAAGTCTGCTGCCAATCTAATATTTTTAGCATTGTATGTTACAGACTTCTTTTCCCGTGCTGCTTTCAGGATTTTCTCCTTGTAGCTAAGACTTGTAAATTTTACTATTAGATGGCGGGGTGTGGGTCGGTTCCTACTGATTTTGAGAGGTGTTCTCTGCGCCTCCTGGATTTTGATGCTTGTTCCCCTTGCTATATTAGGGAAATTCTCTACAATAATCCTCTCCAGTATACCTTCTGCTCCTATTTCTCTTTCTTCTTCTGGAATCCCAATTATTCTAATGTTGTTTCGTCTTATGGCATCACTTATCTCTCGAATTCTCCCCTCGTGGTCCAGTAGTTGATTGTCTCTCTTTTGGTCTGCTTCATTATTCCCTGCCATTTGGTCTTCTATATCACTAATTCTGTCTTCTGCCTCATTTATCCTAGCAGTAAGAGCCTCCATTTTTGATTGCACCTCATTAATAGCTTTTTTTATTTCAACTTGATTAGACTTTAGTTCTTTTATTTCTCCAGAAAGGGCTTTTATTTCTCCTGACAGGGTTTCTCTAATATCTTCCATGCCTTTTTCGAGCCCGGCTAGAACCTTGAGAATCGTCATCCTGAATTCCAGATCTGACATATTACCAATGTCTGTATTGATTAGGTCCCTAGCCTTCGGTCCTGTCTGCTGCTCTTTTTTTTGTGGTGAGTTTTTCCGCCTTGTCATTTTGTCCAGATAAGAATCCACTGTTCTCCTTGTTAAGTGAACTTGGTCTTGGCTGGATTTCTTGTTGATCTTCTGGGGGAGGGGCCTGTTGTAGTGATTCTCAAGTGTCTCTGTCCCAGGCGGAATTGCCCCGCCCTTACCAGGGGCCGGGCTAAGTAATCCTCTCAGGTTCGCTTTCAGGAGCTTTTGTTCCCTGAATGCTTTCTGTAGAGTTCCGGAGGACGGGAATGACAATGGCGGCCTCCCAATCTCCGGTTCAGAGGAGCTGAGAGCTAGGGGCCCCACTCTTCAGTGCGCCTTCAGAGAAAAGCGTTTAATCCCTCCGGTCTCCCCAGCCCACGTTTGCGCCTGGAGACCACGCACGCCCGGAGACCGGAGACCGCGCTCAGAGAAAATCGTGCGTCATCAGTCCCGTCTCACTGGCTTCTGGGAGTGCTCCGAGCTCACCCAGCCTGTGACCAAGCGTCTCTGTCTCTGGCAGAGTCCCACCTGGAGTCTCCGGAGCCCGTAGATCCCTGAGCTCTCCCGGGTCGGAGTCTCCCCGGATCTTGTGGGGACCCCTCGCACAGAGCACCGGCCAGTGCCACAGAGCACCGGTCCGTGTCACAGACCACTAGGAAATCTCGGCTCTGTCTCCGCAGCCGACTTCCCCGCTCTAATACCTGTGAGCTCTGCGACACTCAGACACCCCCGATCCTTCTGTGACCCCGCGGGACCTGAGTCCACGTTGTCCCCGTGAGGTCCTCACCCCAGTTTAGCCTCTGGAGTGATGTCCCTCCGTGGAGCCGACTTTTAAAAGTTCTGATTTTGTGCTCCGCCGCTTGCCGGGAGCCGGCCCCTCCCCCTGGGGTCTATCTTCCCGTCGCGTTGGATTCACTTCTCCGCTGGTCCTACCTTTCAGAAAGTGGTCGATTTTCTGTTCCTAGAATTGTTGTTTTTCTTCTCTTTGATCTCCTATTGGATTCATAGGTGTTCGGAATGGTTTGATAGGCTATCTAGCTGATCTCCTGCTGGCTGATGTCGTCTCAGCCTCCTACTTCTCCGCCATCTTGACTCCTCCCCCCCACATCTCTTTAAATCTACCTGGCTCCCTGCTTCTGTTTTTTCTTCCCAGCCCCCAGCAAACTTCCCCGGTAGTTAACTAAATATTTGCCCTTTCAAAAGCATCACTGAGCTTAATTATAATGATGCCTCTCCCTTCTCTGTTCTGCTACCCTGTGTTTCAGATCTGGGTGCCGTCCAACTACAGACGTCTCTTTAGGACGCTATGGCTTACCTATTCTGCAATGAACCGAAACCATTCCCCTTGCTCTTTTGGCTGGTGGAGAACAAGGCTGGCAGGAACTCAGCTTCCTCAGAAGTAGAGCACAGAGCCTAAGAGCTGGGAGGTAGCTGATGCACCAGGTTCGAACAGCAGCCCTGCAATCTTGCTGTGAGCACACCCTCGGGAACCAAGCTGCCTGCGTCCAAATGCTGGACATGGGATTTACTTAGCTGTTGACTCAGAGCAAGGACTTAACTTTGCTATATACCTCAGTCTACTCATCTTGAGGGTGGGTGCAATAATAGTACTTACCTTTTTTTAAAAAAAATATTTATTTAGTTGAGAGAAAGCACACAGGAGTTGGGGAGGGGCAGAGGAAGAGGGAGAAGCAGACTCCCTGCTGGGCAAGGAGCCCAAAGCAGGGCTCCATCCGGGGACTCCAGGATCGTGACTCGAGCGGGAGCGGAAGGCAGACTCTTAACCAAAAATGAGCCACCTCACTGAGTGAACATTAATGGAAACAGAACACTTAGAGGGTGCTTTATACAGGAAGTACTGAACATGTTTGTTCTTATTACCAGCATGTTGCTCCATCAGGGAGACACACACCTATAGGATTTTTTGGCTCCTTTGCTTCCTGAGACTTTTAGGTGTTGGGGCAGAGCTGCCTTGACAGGATAAGGCATTTGCTCATTCCTCTGGTCAGTGCAGTTTTCAGACTGCTCAGGGGAGGTAGTTTAGAATTAAATCTTAAAGATGGACAGAAGAGATCACCCCATCCTATGGCGATGTGCTAGCCTCTATTCCAACTTGGGAGACTCTTTCCTGTGTCTCAGGTAGGGGTAGCGAGTGGCACATAATATCGAGTTTCTCCAAGTCTTGTAACCTCTGTTTGGTGCAGCGAGGAGGACTGTAATATCTGCTACCTGTTTTTATGGTACAGGGAATTTCTTCTTCTCTTTTACAAAACAGCTATGACTTTTGTACTTCGCACCTTCAGAAATCTCAACATCAGAGACGGAGCAACTTCTATATCTTATTTTCTAGCTCTGCATTTCTGCTGTATTTTCATCTTAATAGTTTAATGGTAGCAGCTCACATTTAGCGATTGCTTATCACATGGCAGGAGCCAGGCATCTCACATGGATTATCCCGTTCTATCCTCCCGGTGAGCCTGGGGTGGGCAGTCCATGATAGTAATCAACTGGGAGCTCTCTGAAGCCTACACAAGGCCACATCGTGGCTCCCCCATGTTCTTGGGACTTGGTGGAAGAGTTCTTAAACTTCTCTGTTTTTGTTTCCTCACTTGACAGTAGTGTTCAACTGTGCCCTCCCCATTAGGTGGTGGTAAAGAAGTAAATAAAATACTGAAAAAAGTATCTGGAACACGGTAGACATAAGTCAGTAAATATAAGCTGTGATCATGCAGATGAGAAAACAAGACAGAGAAAGGTAGTTCAGTGGCCTCGATCACACAGCTCATTAGCTAAGGAGGTGGGATTTGAAAACAGGCACTCCGAGTCCAGAGCCCACACTTATAACCTCTGTGGTGCTGTATATCATGAAAACAAAAACCGACAGGTTTTGTCCTGGTGCTAAATAATTCTAGGAGGAAGCATAGTAGACCAGACAAAATATTGAGACCAGACAAAAGTAAGTTAGCTGCTTACTCCAGGAAATAATTGCTCCTCGAAGATAAGACTGTGAACCAACTGAAATTGTTTATTTATCAGTATTAACATCATTAACGAGAGCCACTTTAAGACTCTCTCCTCACTAGAGAGAGTCCCACCTATTCAAAAATATTATGACATCCTTTCTGCCCAATGCCAGCTAGTTTCTTGCTTTGAGGAAAATCCTTCAGCCAAGCCCCTCAAATGCTGTAAATATCCTCCCCTGACTTCTCCTTCTGATTCCCTTCTAAGACTCTGTTGAGGTGGTATTCCCCCTCATTGCAGTAAGCCAAATAAACTTGTCTTTGAGTGATAGGTTTTCCACATGGTATTTGGGGGAGCCATTAGCCAACCATCTTGGAAGTTCCACTAAGATCTCCGAAAGAGCCCTTGGCTGTTGAGGCCCAGGACCCTTGACTCGTGAGTGGGTGCTCCTGTGGGGCCCTTAAGCCTTCCACTCAAGAATCACTTCCACTGTGAGAATTGGTGGGACCCAGGTTCTGTCTGAACTCCTGACTTCTTATTTGCTATTGCTGAGTTTATTTCAAATAAGTGTATTTTTTCTTCTAGGAATGAGAGACCGTTTTAAGAATCCTTTCATTATCTGATTAAATATGAACATTATTATCTGTGGTAAAAAACTGCCTCGATACGAACACCTCCACTCCAGATGTCACCATGTGCCCTCCTCACCTTCTCCTGTGAGGTCGGGGAGGAAGTCTAAAGGGAAGAGTGGGCACAGGCTCCAGAAACCCATCCTCCAGACAACTCTAAGGGTTGATGAGTTCAGTTCTCCTTAGACTGATATTCTTTGGACAAACTTTGGCTTGGGTCACCTCTTCAAAAACATATCAGAACTTTCCTCAGTCTTATCTTTGTGTCCCTAAGGAAATGTTTTATTTTGTTTCTTCTGCCCTTTGTTTGGGAAATTTTTGGTGTTTCCAATTAGTGATGACTGGTCTGTAGGCATACTCTAGAGACAAGAAGTTGTTCAAGAACCATTCCTACTGTCTGTTGCAATTCTCGTGGGATCTTCTCAGTGTGTTTGGCCTTCTGGTACCAACACCTGCTCCCTTAAAGCTTCAACTTCAGTGTATATCTCTCTAATTGGCATAATTACACTATGTTTGAACTGGAATTGCAATGACCACTTTGAGAAACTTTTGACACAATCATGATTGCCTATTTGAGCTATACATTAGAACATAAAGGGGAAGAAATCCTCAGAAAGGATCATCTGCTTTTTTGATCTAAGAGATTATTTAAAACAGGATAGTCCTTTTTACATTATCGTGTTGGTGCCTAAGTGTTTTGTCTGAGTGTGTGTGTGTGTGTGTGTAAATGAGAGAGAGAGAGAGAGATGTGTCTTCCTTACACACCTTTCTTCTCTGTGAAGAAAGAAGGTAATTAGCTTTTTGCAGTGATGCTTTCGCATTTGAAGCCAGCACCCTCTCTCCTGTCTTCTTTTCCTTCTTTTCCATTTTCAACTTCTCTCAGAAAACTTTGGAGATTAATGGATCATACATAATTGAGTTTCATTTTTAAAAAGAAGACTCTTTTACCGTGTAAGGGTAATTTAATTTTAGCTTATAGAAACTCTACATATTTTTCTCTGTTCTTATTACCTCATAAAAAATGTTAGCTTAATATTTTAGGTAAGGCAAGATATGGGTATAATTTCTCATGATTAAAATTTGAAAAAAGTTCTGTATTAGCTCTATGAGCCCAATAAGTTATTATTGTTATCACAAATTATTTAATTTTTAAAAATACAAAATTGTACTTAGTCCAATTAAATTTTAATTATGAATATCCTTTAATCTTATGAGCTTTGTGAAATTGTAAGGGCTTAATGCATCGGTAAATTTTGTAATTTCTAGAGCTTCGGTTAGCTTTAAGACCTTAAACTAATATTAGACTAAGCTAATTAGTAAATAATATATGTATACTTCAACCATGTCTAAGTAAGAATAAAAAGGTCAACAACTGTTCAAGAAACATGCTCTTTTTAGTGTGTTCTGATTTTGGAAGGAAGAAAAATTTATTCATATGATTTCAATGATGAAACTCAAGTCTTAGTGAATACTTAAAATAATACTTTTAGAGGAAAAAAGGATTTAACTCAGGCTAATAAATGGTGGAGCTGGGCTTGTATCCAGGCTTTACCTCAAATCTGGCCCTTTGTGCATTTCATCAGAACCTATGAGCTGCACCATGCCAAACACCCCTACATTTAATTCTGTATATCGTTACACGTGGGTTATAATAGTTCAACAAGAAATGTTTATCCTGAATAAATAACCAGCTGTTCCAGAAGAGGCAGCTTCTCTTTCTACAGTACCAAGCAGTTTCTGGTAGCATTTTTATGTCTCTGGAGGCATAAGATAGAGTCCACTGGCTGAAGAAGATAGAGGATCCTGAAATTCACATCATCTGTGCTATTAAAGACCAGAAACTTCTCCATCACCTAAGATTCTGCCAACCGCCCATATGTACGTGACTAAGCTATTGGTGTGTGATGATTTTTCAGCTGGACTGCCCTGTTCATCCTCAGTATTAGAGCCCAATGAATCACCCTCTACCTGTGGTTTGATCATCTCAGCCACCCCATCTACCAGCTCAGAGACTTTCAATGACATACCTTTATCCCGTGAAGTTTTAACTTTTTAAAAAAGATTTTATTTATTTATTTGACACAGAGAGATCACAAGTAGGCAAAAAGGCAGGCGAGAGAGAGAGGGGGAAGCAAGCTCCCTGCTGAGCAGAGAGCCCAATGTGGGACTCGATTCCAGGACCCCGAGACCATGACTTGAGCCAAAGGCAGAGGCTTAACCAACTGAGCCACCCAGGTGCCCCAAGTTTTAACTTTTTGATCTGACTTTCAGGCTTTCCAGGATATGGTGCTGGCTGTCCTTTTTTTTTTTTTTTCCTTTTTCTTTCCTTTCTCCGTCCCTCCTTTCCCTTCACAAATGATCATTAGACATTCTAAAAGCCTCTATACTAAGTGCTGGGAATATGCTGATGAACAAGAAAAACTCCATCCCTGCCTTTCTAGAATGTGCAGATAAAAGAGACAGACTGATAAGCAATTCCTGTCAAGTGTGAAAAATACTTTGATAGAAAAATGTGGGAATGAGGAGAGGATGCTCAAGGAACGCCAACCAACTGTGTAGTGTGATTCCCCTGAAGAAATAACATCTGCGTTCATTTATTTATTTTTTTCGAGGATTTATTTGTTTATCTGAGAGAGAGAGTGCGCATGCGCACCATGGGGGGAGGGGCAAAGGGAAAGAGAGAGTCTCAAGCAGACCCTCACTGAGTGTGGAGCCCTGTGCCAGGCTTCATCTCACCACTCTGAGATCATGACCTGAACTGAAGTCAAGAGTGGGACACTTAACCAAGTGAGCCACCCGGACGCCCCAACACCTGTGTTTAAATGTGTGAATATTAATCAAAAGAAGGGCTTGACCAAACTTAGTAGTGTCTCGCATATAGTTCATATTCAATTCTAGTTATTATGAATAATTTCATTCATACACACTGGCTTTTTCCCAACAGATTTCATTTTCCTGAAGGCTAAACACGCTATGCTTTTCTCTCCGTGTTTCTCTGCTTATTCTGCTTCCTCTGTCTAGAACTATTCTTTCTCTTGTTCCTACCTATCTCTGCACATCCCAGTCATACTTCTCAGGATTTAAATCAAATGCCACTACTTCATGGAGCCTTCTCGATTGCTCTCTGGACAGTGATCTCTCTCTTCTCAACTCCTACTTCATTTTATTTTATTTTATTTTAAGATTTTATTTATTTATTTAACAGACAGCAAAAGTAGGCAGAGAGGCAGGCAGAGAGAGAGAGAGGAGGAAGCAGGGTCCCTGCTGAGCAGAGAGCCCGATGTGGGGCTCGATCCCAGAACCCTGGGATCATGACCTGAGCCGAAGGCAGAGGCTTTAACCCACTGAGCCACCCAGGCGCCCCCCTACTTCATTTTAGAACAAACCATTTTCAACCCTGTGCTTGATTTCTTCTCTGTATGCCCACTGGTGATATTGGGTCCTATCATGTTTTAGAAATTTCATTTATACACTAACCCACTTCTTGAGTGAATTCTGGTTAGGTTAGTTTTCAATATCGTAGAGCTGCTGCTCTTAATTTTCACGTACAGTTGGATTTGGAGTTGGGGATCCCATCACTATATCTTTGTGTTTAATAAATCACACAAAAAAAAACCCACAAAAGCATGGGTTTTTTTGTGGTTTAGTAATTCTGTAGTAATTCATCATATCAACAAATTATCTGTTGCATTATTTTCTTCTCCTTGGGGAAAATGATTTAGTGATAAATGAGAATACTAGAAATCAAACTGCTTTCAAGTTTTAAAAGTAAATGCACATTTTTAAAAATTGAGTAAGGGTACTTCTCTTTCTCTACACACACACACACACACACACACACACAGTATTCTCAGTAATTCTCAATACTCAGTTCTGTTTCGATTTTCCGTCTCAGTAGCATTTTCAACATGTTCCATACATGGAATATGCTGTTGTTGAAGAAGCTTGTTCCTACCATCCCTGCTTCATTTCTACTAAGTAATATGTTCCAGAATGGTTTTTTTTTTTTAATTACAAAACAAGCTGGAATAAATCCAGAGCATTTACCAAGAAATACTCCTTGATCATCTTTTTTCCCTGAGGAGAGTGTAAGTGGATTGCAGCACTAAAAACAGGAAATACTTTGGAAATTGCTGAAAATCAGTGTGGGAAACTAATAATACAAAATATTATTCTCTTAAGGTTTTTTTTCCACCTCTAACGATCATGCTGCAGGGAAGAAAATAATACAAATATTTCTATTCTTGAATTTAATTATTATTTATTCCTTCAGAATGATAAACTTATACTAATAAATGCAAACTCTTCTATTCCCTGGGGCAAAAGGAAAGATGGGGCATAAAATGAGAAAATTTATGGTTAAAGAAAGTTTTTTTTCCTAATTAGACCTGTGCCACATTAGTTATTCAAAATAAAGGGAAGCCTGATATTACTACTATACACACTCATGGTCTTTCCTTTCCTTTTACATCTGGGGAGCTCTAGCCTGTGTTTGTCTGGGCACAAAATAATTGTCTTGCTCCCTTCACAGTTTTCTAAGCAACTGCTCTCCTGCCCAGATGCACCAGCAAATATGTTTCCTTCTTCCAAAGTCAGGCTTTGCATGTTAAAAAAAATTTGCATTAACAAGACCTTGCAAAGTTTGAGAAAAGCCAGGGCCAATCTCCTGGGGAGTCATCACAGAAAGCTTTTGTCCAATTTCCAACATTTACCCATCGTGAGTTCAGATATATACAGCTAGTAGCTCTGGGACACACCGAAGTCCATGCCACTGGCACCCGATGGGTAACAACAAAGCTTACTACTTCCTCCTTCTTGTTGGCAACAATACTGTGCCGCTGTGGGTCTGATGCTAGGTGTATAATGAAATGCATGGAAATGTTTGTACATCTGTTGCAATGAAAACACATCCCCATTCAGTGCTAGCTAAATCCCCTACAATGTTCTGTTTGACACATCTGGGGGGACTATTGATTATGGCAACAGAGAGCGTGGCCCCGTTCTTCCTGCCCCCTTCCCATTCTTAGTGGGGCTGCGCTGAGTTCCTTCTTCTACTTAACCAGGGCAGCCTCAGCTCAGACACGGCTTCCCTGTGGGTCAGCTACTTCTGCCTGCTGACCTTCCCTCCCCCACCATCCCTGATGTGGCTTTGAAGCTACGCATATACAGCTGTGCTTTGTACTTTTTTTTTTTTTAAAGATTTTATTTATTTATTTGACAGGTAGAGATCACAAGTAGCCCCACATGGGGCTGGCTCTCTGCTCAGCGGGGAGCCTGCTTCCCCCTCTCTCTCTGCTTGTTTCTCTTCCTACTTGTGATCGCTCTGTCAAATAAATTAAAATTAAAAAAAAATTATTTTTATCTTTATTTGTTATTTCTGGACGCTCCATTCTTTTCCATTTATCTATATGTGTAGCCTTTTGCCAGTACCATACTATCCTGAATACTATTATTTTGTAGTTAGGTTTTGAAATGGGAAAATCCTCCAACTTTGTTTTGTATTTTTTTTAAGATTTTTATTTATTTATTTGACACAGAGAGAGAGACCACAAGTATGCAGAGCAGCAGGCAGAGAGAGGGGGAAGCAGGCCCCCTGCCGAGCAGAGAGCCCTGATGCGGGGCTTGATCCCAGGACCCTGAGACTATGACCTGAGCCGAAGGTAGAGGCTTAACCCACTGAGCCACCCAGGCACCCCAAATCCTCCAACTTTGTTCTTCCTTTTTTTTTTTAATTTAAGCTTTATTTAAACATATAATGTAACCCCACCACCCTCTCCCAACCCCTCTCCCCCCCACTCCCCTGCTTTGTACTTTTTTTTTTTTTTTTTAATTTTTATTTATTTATTTGACAGAGAGAGATCACAAGTAGGCAGAGAGGCAGGAGGAAGCAGGCTCCCCGCCAAGCAGAGAGCCCGACTCGGGGCCCGATCCTAGGACCCCGGGATCATGACCCGAGCCGAAGGCAGAGGCTTTAACCCACTGAGCCACCCAGGTGCCCCTGCTTTGTACTTTTTGACGTCTCCTTCCTTCCTCATCTCTCCCCTTCCGTGGCGGGGTCTCTGTGACTCTCATTCCTCACTCATTTCCCCCAAGGGACTGCACGCTCACTCTCTTTTTCCTGGGAAACAGGACATTTGGAACATTTGGACACTTGGTGCCTCCTTTATCCCATTCTTAACTTTGAGGGGTTTATTTTTCACTTTCACTTATGAATCTATTTTGCACACAGTGTTCTAACTGTTTGAGGAAACCTGTGGCCTTTATGGTATCTCAGATGGGTCAGAAAAGGCCCTGGGTTTCCTTGCTTCATTGCATCTGGAGAAAATTTTTTCCCCACAGACTCCTTAGCATAGGCTTTGGTTTGCAAAAGCGCATTCACCACCGTGGTATATATGTGAGTACTCTGCACTGTAGTGATGTGCAACTTTCTGTTGCACTATCTAGCAATAACTCCTCACAAACAGTTATGCAAGGTGTATGCTGTATGCAAGGTGTTGCGTTCCTACTGGATACTGTGCAATGATGAATAAGAAATGATTTGTATTTTCAGTAGTGACTGGAGGAGACAGAAACATCCGCAACTAGCTGGGAATCAGATTGGACTCCACCTTCCCTTTCTGTTCCACATTGCTTTTCGTTGAGGCCCTTGATTTTTATCATAGTCATCACAAAAGACATAGCTTTGGGGCCCCTGGGTGGCTCAGTCGGTTAAGCATCTGCCTTCAGCTCAGGTCATGATATCAGGGTCCTGGGATGGAGCCCTGCATTGGGCTTTCTGTTTAGTGAGGAGTCCCCTCCGACCCTCCTCCTGCTCCTGATCTCTCTCTCTCAAATAAATAAAATCTTTATTTATTTTTAATTAGCTAATTTGTTTATTTGACAGAGAGAGAGTATGTACAAGCAGGCAGAATAGCAGGTAGAGGGAGAGAGAAGCAGTCTCCCCGTTGAGCAGGGAGCCCCATGTGGGGCTCAATCCCAGGACCCTGGAGTCATTACCTGAGCTGAAGGTAGACACTTAATGACTGAATCACCCAGATGTCCCTAAATGAAATCTTAAAAACAAACAAACAAACAAACAAACAAAAAACCCACAAAAGATATAGCTTTGCAAAGATACAACAGTGTCTAAAGAAATGTAGCCCAATCTGATGTTGAACATGGGAACTAACTGGAGCTAGTAGTTTTGTAGGGTAACTGGCAGATGCCCAGTAGCACCGTTTCCCTTGAACATTTAAAATATCCTGCTATATTCCCGTGAGTATGTTGTGGTACCCAGTGATGTCTTAAAGCACATTTTGGGAACTGTAGGTATTTTAAATACAATCAAATGATCATCTCTCCACGATCTCACAAGTCTTTTGTTGGGGTTGCTCTTTGGTAGTCCCCAGCAATTTGCCATGCCCTTTAAGCGTACCATTCTCACCATGTTTAGTCTACATGCTTTTATTTACTTATGACTTCTTTCTGCATGCAGGATCCTTGGAGGAAGCCAGCTGCTACTGTTGAGTGTAAGGTCGGAAAGCTGCATACTGCATTTTATGCACACAACCGTGAAAGAAGAAGGGGTTTTTGTTGGGCATTCTTAGTAAAAATGGCCTGACAGATTTTTTTTGTTTCTTACAGTGGACAAGTACTTTTAGATTTCAGTTAGACAACTGAAGAGGAATGGGAATGAACATTCAATAGCGCTCCAATGTGCTTGATGTCTCTCTCTCTCTTTCTCTCCCTCTCTCTCTCTCTCTCTCACACACACACACACATACACACACACACACAGCCCTCCACTCCTCTTCCTTTGCTGTCAGCCTCTGTCACCTTGATGGAGATGCTGCTCTACCCAGGGTAGGGCCTTGATCTCACAGAGATGGGAAAACTTGAGCCATTGCTGCAGAAGAGGGTCAAAGGACACCTTGTTTTCCCCCTTAAATCCCCTCAGCCACCCACTTCCCTCGAGTCCCTGCAGGGCTACCTTAGAGTAGGAGTCCCCCGTAGCCACCTGCCCCAAGCTGTTTTGCACAGAGCTCCTGGTCTGTGGACATGACTCCTAGCACATGCTTTCTGGCAGTAACTCTTCTAATCTTTATCATACAACTCACAAGGGTCCTGTGAAGAATGGGCATTTGTTCCTTTTCTTGCTTTTGTGGACACCTGCTCTCTCCAGTAGATGTATGATTAGTGGTAGAATTTAATGATGGTAATAAAATTTTCATACTCACTATTAATGTGATTCACCTGCTTGCAAACATAACTGGCAGATGATAGCACATTATTTGGGCCCGAGTAAAGATAAGCTCCCACGTTTTGCATTACATTAGACCATATTATCTCCTACGAGCTAGTTATTAAGGGCAAGATAAAAATAAATACCAATGTGTACATGAAATTCTAATGAGTCCTTTAGAATACAACTTTCTATAGGTTACAAACCATGTTACTTGTAATAATGAATTCTAGAATTGAACATCTGTGGGGCTAAACAAAATCTAACAAGTTTCTTAACTATAAAAATTCTCAGAGCCTTTAATATGTTCCTATAAATGGCCAAGCTTCAAAAGGAGGTCATACTATTCAATGTTTCCTAATTTATTCTAGATACTTTCACTTGTAAAAGCAAACCTGGTTGATGTTCACAGAATACATGTTGAAAGCAGTGTTCTCTTGAAGTCAGGCCCTGCTGTCAGAAGTCAGACATTTGGACCTTCTCTGCTTTCCCTGCGCTACTTTCTCCTCAGTGAAATGGAGATAATCACACTATACATTAAATACTCAAGAGACTTGTTGTGCCAACTGGATCTACGCAAGCATAAAAAAGGCAAATTAACATAAAACGTAATGTTATCTTCAGCTGTATATCTTACACAGAACCTGTTCTTATCCACTCTTTATAAAAGCGTAATTGTAGTTTTATAATCTAGAAACTTTGCTTGCAGATAAAAGGCTAGGTTTCCAAGGAGCAGCTTTTCACTGCATCCTGAAGGAAGCGCCGGGCAAACACTATGTGTGCAACTTGCTGGACTTGGCAAATCCCCCCTCCAAGGTCAGCTCAGAATGGCGGCTTGGGTCTGAGAAAAGGGAGACTCTTTAAAAGGGATCTCCAGATACCCATCTCTCTTAATCCTTCAAACATTACCAATTAGTCAGATATTGATTGACATTGCTGATAATTTGGGATGTTTCCTTAGAATGTCATTTAAACATGATTCACTATAGAAAATAACCTGGGTGTTACTCCAGGAATCAGACTTGACACCCTTCTCGTGTGAATTCTAGAAGCTGAACACAGTGCATTTTACTGGTTGCTGAGTGAAGTCTGCTTATGTGTGGAGAAAAGACTGGTTCAGGGTATGAAAATGTTTACATGTGCAAGAACAATGAGATACAGGTATGAAGGTGTTTATAAAGAGAAACTTTGAAAGACACGAATTAAGAAACATTTCTATATAATTTTTACAAATTGTGATAAAAGACACAAAATGCAGAATTTACCATTTTAGCGATTTAAAAGAGTAAGAGAGAGAGAGCACGGGTGCACATGCAAGTGGGGGGGATGAGCAGAGGTGGAGGGAGGGGCAGAGGGACAGGGAGACACAATTGCAAGCAGACTGTGCCCTGAGCAGGGAGTCCGACTCAGGGCTCCATCCCACGGTCCTGAGATCATGACCTGAGCCAAAACTAAGAATCAGAGGCTCAACCAACTGAGCCACCCAGGTGCCCCCCCCCATTTTAGTGATTTTTAAATGTATAGTTCAGTGGCATAAAATTGATCCATAATGTTGTGTAACCATCACCACTATCGAGTTTCCAAATTTTTCTCACCCCAAATGGAAATCCCTTATCCATTAAGCAGTCACTTCCTACCTCAACCCCTTCAAGCCCTTCACAAACCACTAAGCTGCTTTCTGTCTCCTTGGGTTTGTTTAATCTGGATATTTCAAATACATGGAACTATATACAATATGTGGCCTTTTGGGAAGGACTTCTTTCACTTAGCACAGTGTTTTCAAGGTTCATCCATATTGTAGCATGTACCAATGCTCCATCCCTTCTATGATGGAATAACATTCCATCGTGTGTATCTACACATTTGTTTATCCATTCATCCACTGATGGATGCTTGCGTTGCTTCCCCCTTTTAGCTGCTGTGAGTTGTGCTATTATGAACATCATACAAGTTTTTGTTTGAACAGCCACTTTTAATTGCTTTAGGTATATATCTAGGAGTAGAATTGCTGGGGCATAGGGTAATTTTATATTAAACTTGTTAAGGAATCATCAAACTGTTTTGCATAGACTTTGCACCACTGTATATTCCCATCGGCAAACTCTAAAAGTTCCAATTTTGCCATGTCCTTGTCAACCCTTATTATTCTCCATTTTTAAAAACAGCCGTCCTAGTCGGTATGAAATGGTGCCTCCCTGTGGTTTTGACTTGCATTTCTCTACTGACTAATAGCACTGAGCATCCTTTCATATGCTTACTGATCATTTACCTTTCTTCTTTAAAGAAATGTCTGCCTGAATCCTTTGCTCATTTCAAAGTTGGGTCATTTGCTTTTTGTTAAGTCCCTTTTGTTTAGAAAAAAGAGAGATTTAGTGCCAATTGTTTTTGAATACCACGGTAGGTGGACTGGTCTCCCAGAGATGTTGATTTCCTAGTCCCCTCAAACCTGTGAGTATGCTACTTTATATAAAGGGACTTTGCAGATAGGATTAAGAGATGGAATGACTGCTCTGGATTATCTGGATGGGCTCAGTGTAATGGTCTGGGTCCTGAGAAGAGCCAGATGGGAGTGTTAGGGTGGGCAGAGACATGGCAATGGAAGCAGAGGTCGGTGTGGTGCACTTTGAACTTGGGCCACATGCCCGGTTGACTTCAGTAATTAGAAAAGGCAAAGAAACAGATTCTCCCTTAGAGCTTGCACAATGGACAATGGCCCACCAACATGTGGACTTTAGACCTGTACAACTCATTTCTGACTTCTGATCTCCAGAACTGTAAGATTACAAATTTGTCTTGTTTTGAGCCACTAAAGTTGTGGTCAAATTTATTACAATAGCAACAAGAAACTAATACAGATCCAGTATTTTTGAGGACAGGATATATATTTTTTAAATATAATAAAACAATTTAAAGCTCATTGGAAAAAGATGAGAGAATAATTTCAACAGACTCTACCTTAAGGCAAATCAGTTTTAAGTCCACTAAGACTCTCCAGTGAGCATAGGATGATCTGGACCCTGCAGATCCCTCTATGAGACATTCAAACAGAAATGTATTACTTAAATGCAATAGTTGTGATACACATATATGTTTGTGGGGAAACAATAACTAGTAGAAAGAATATTAAGATGAGGATTTTTAATAAATTTTTCTGTAAAATCCACTTAATGCTCAGTAGAGGTCAGTAATGGAGCATGGCAGAAAAAGATAAAGCTATGAAAACAATAAATATGAAGAATTTGGGGATATAAGAAGATTTTTACGTATGATTCTCAAAATGAAGTTAGAGATACACCTTGGTTTTAATATATACATGGATTTTAAAAATATGTAATAAATACAACAAAATATAAAAATATATGTGATATATAAATATTTTATTGTATTTATTATGTATTAAATATATATTTAAAATATCCATATCTTTGTTTTGTTTTTTTGTCATCTTTATGGAAGCATAATTTACATTCAATAAAAGTCACCTCTTTTAAGTGAGTGATTCAGCAGGTTTTGACAAATGTATGTATCCATGAAACTATCCCCACAATCAAGACATGGAACATTTTTATCACCACCAAAATTTCACTTGGGCACCTCCTCAATTATTCTCCACACCCATTCCCCAGCCCAGGCAACCACTGACCTGCTTGTCTGCACTATGGATTAGATTTGTTCCTTCTAGAACTCATGTAATTATATCTTACCTTTAACTTCATGTCTTAAATAATATTTTAAATGTGATAGGAGGGGCATTTGGGCGGCTCAGTCAGTTAAGCGGCTGCCTTTGGCTCAGGTAATGATCCCAGAGGTAATGATCTTCAGGTAATGAGGCCCACAATGAGGCCATTCCTGGATGGAGCCCACAATGGAGCCCTGTTTTGGGCTCCCTGCTCAGCGGGGGTCTGCTTCTCCCTCTCCCTCTGCTCTTACCCTTCACCCCCACTTGTGTTCTCTCTCTCTCCTGCTCACTCTCTCAAATAAACAAATTTTAAAAATCTTTATAAATAAATAAATATGATAGGAGACCCATCCATTAAATTATGGCAAAAATCCTAAGTGAAAGTTATAGTAAATTCTTTTTTTTTTCCAAAGATTTTATTTATTTATTTGACAGAGAGAGAGATCGCAAGTAGGCAGAGAGGCAGGCGGGGTGGCGGGGGAAGCAGGCCCCCTGCTGAGCAGAGAGCCTGATGCGGGGCTCAATCCCAGGACCCTGACATCATGACCTGAGCTGAAGGGAGAGGCTTAACCCACTGAGCCACCCAGGGGCCCCAAAATGTGTAGCAAATTCTCGATAGGAATAATTTCCTCTGAATTCTTATTTAGGTTTCTATTAAGTTCCTTTAAAAATACAGATATAATTTTCTTGCTAAAATAGTTCTCTGACTCTAAAGCAGTCTTTTTCCCTTCCCATAAGTAAAACAATATTTTTAAAGTTCTATTCATATTTTAATAGATTTGATATTTTCCTTTCTCTCTCTCTTCTTTTCTTTTCTTTTTTTTTTTTTTTTGATATTTTCCTTTTCATTTTATGTTTCCTGATGAAACAATCACTTGGTTACTTTAGAATCCAAGTTGGTATTTATTTTTCAAGCAAGCAGTCATGGTTGTTTACAGAGCAGATGTGGATTATAGGTAAGCAGAGCAGAACGTCTTGGAAGGATTCCCAGCTAGGGCACATGAGAAAGATTTTCAAATGAGCCCTGATATTTCCCAGGAGATAATTGCTTAAAAGTTAAGAAAAATACTCTAGTAATGAGCTAGATATGTAGTCTCCCTTACAAGTGTACTATTCTGATAAAGAGTAGAATTTTGAAATTTAAGCACCTTGTATTTGCACATATTTCCTCTCTATATCTTCCAGTTTTAGTAAATCTGAAATATTGGTCATTGCTGGTTTTAGCAGGTTTGGGTAATTGAATTTAGAGAAGGGGATTATAATGTATGTATCACATGGGGCATTACTGGGAAGTCATTCTAATTTCTTTCTTCACGAAAATTGTACATCTTGTACCTCTGATTTGTTTCGATCATCTTAAAAAGGAATTCTAAAAGAAGAAAAAAATGTGCTTACGAACTATTAGGTCTTGCACCATTGAATCACTATTTGCCAAAGATTGTCACTCAGGGTATGGGTGGAGGGTCAGCAGCTTCCTTAAACAGAGAACCACGAGTGCCAGCACAGTTCTAGAAAGTAATCAGCAAAACATATCTAATTAACAGACCATGGAGAGGGGCCTTTTCATGTGCTCATCAAATAAACAGAGCTGACTCCTCTGGCCCTCGCTAAGAATCAAAGGCTCTTTCTATAAACAGATAGTTCTCAAAGGTAATCCGAAAATTTTAGCTTCTCAGAAAATGACCATTTCCCACATTAAAAGTCAGTAATGCTGACACTGAGAAAGGCAATGAACATGGAAATATTAGTTGAGGTGGGCTGAGACCAATGGATGGCCGAAATGGCAAGGAAGAAGCTGGCCCGATCCAAGTAGGTTGGCCTGAACAGGGGCAGCTGAGGGCTCGGGCTGCACTTGCTGGCCGGCAGTAATCCAGGGGATGGGCAGGACATGCAGCCTCATTCCTGGGTGGTGTTTCTGGGAGGTCAGCCTGTCTTGTGGGTAGGCAGCTGATGCCGAAACTTCTTTTTCAGAAGATTCCTGGCTCCTGACAGTCTCTTCTCTGGTATCCAACCCAGCTGGACAGTGGATGACCCACACTTTTTTTCCTTTTGGAAGCTGGGGGAAGGGGCCTTCTCCTGTCAGTATAAATGGCTCAATGGAAGGTGAGAGAGCATGCTAATGGTGGGGAAACTATCCAGGCTGCTGGGCCTCCCAACATCATAGCACTTACGTTTCTGTTCCTTTAGATTTTCCCCAAGAACTCTGTGACACTAAATTCTTCTCAAAGTACTCTCCTGCACACCATTTGGAGGGAGTTTAGTAAGTGAATGATTTCCACTTTGTTCCACTGATCTCAGGGCTCTGTGGGGGATTTCTTAGCATCGACAGGCTAGTTAAACCACACAAGCTGGGCTTGCCAATTTTATTTATTAAAGATCTGAGTGACACTTCGATAAAAGGCATTTGCTGCTGAAAAAGGAAAAAAAGTTTGGAAAACACACATAAAATGGGTAAAAGGACTAGATTTGAATCCTGGCTCTACCACAATCCAGGTGTGTGATCTCATCGAAGCTTTCAATTATCTGTCTGTAAAGTGAGGGGAATAATATCACATAGGGTATCCTGGGGTAAGAGCTGACACTGAACCCGAGACTTTTACTACGACGCCTGACACACAGTCAGCATTCAGTACGCAGTGGATCTTGTTATGCCATCGCTATTAATTCAGCTCTAGAAATTTAGGAAGGCTCTAGAACGCTCTTCAGCATTCTGGGATCATAGTGATCCTTGGGTGCGGTTTCAGCACAGAGTAGTCTGGTCTGTAATGCATCTCTAGGTCCAATGGTGGACCCTATGTATCATGACCTGGGGTCCTTGTGGCAGTATTGCTGTGAACAAGGTGTGACATTGGACAACTAGCAACTCAGGTTGGGAGATGAGTAAGGCTTTTTCATGGAATTGGGCTCTGGTGTGACATAATGGCATAGTACACTTTAGTTACCTTTTTTTTTTTTTTTTAAGATTGTATTTACTTACTTGAAAGTGTGCAAGTGAGAGAGAGTGAGAGAGAGCGAGCACGAGTGGCAGGGAGGGGCAGTGGAAGGGGGAGAAGCAGACTCCCTTCTGAGCGGGGAGCCCCATGTGGCGCTCTATCCCAGGACCCCGGGATCATGACCTGAGCTGAAGGCAGATGCTTAACAGACTGAGCCACCTGATTGCCCCTGCTTAGTTAGTTCTTTGTTGATAAACTAAGCTGGTAAGCAGGTATGGTGGAAAAATATCCCAGCAGTCTGAAAACTAAAAAAAAAAAAACTATAGAGAAATCATTTAAGGATATTTCTTAGTTTTGTGAATTATATTGGGGGCACATGAGTGGCTCAGTGGGTTAAAGCCTCTGCCTTTGGCTCAGATCATGATCCCAGGGTCCTGGGATTGAGCCCCGAATCTGGCTCTCTGCTTGGTGGGGAGCCTGCTCCACCCCCACCCCTGCTGCCTGCCTCTCTGCCTACTTGTGATCTCTGTCTGTCAAATAAATAAATAAAAATTTAAAAAACCTTATGAATTCATAATATTAACTACAGATGCAGTAACAGCTACCATATTTTATTCTTTACTTACATTGTTATCCTCATTCTTACACCATGTGCATGGCAGGTAACATTGTAAACATGAAGACATTGCTCAAAAATCTGGAGAGAGACTGCAGCAAAGTCTGGATTAGGACCCAAGTCTTTCAAAATCTAAAACTCATGCAGTTCATACTCTACCACACCTTGGTTCCCCCAGAAAATATCAAAATCCCTGAAGATGGGAGCTCTTGCTCTAGGGACAGATGCTCTGTGTCTATCTGCTTACATGGGACTTGTTGCTGCACTTTCTCTGGTTCATTGTTCTCAACGTTCCCCCCTTACACAAGGTTTGAACAAATGTGGGCATCAGCCAGATTACAGATCACGGCATCTTCTTCTGGTGTAGTCTTGGCATGGTGAAGAGGAGAGAAACGGCTCTATTCATTTTCTCCCACTTATTCCTCTTCTATGTGGCCCTCATTTAAAATGATAGGAAATAGGGACGCCTGGGTGCTCAGTTGGTTAAGTGTCTGACTCTAGATTTTGGCTCCCATCATGATCTCAGGGTCTTGTTAGTCTCCACGTTGGACTCCACACTCAGTGAGGAGTCTGCTTGAGATTCTCTCTCCCTCTGCCCCTCCCCCTGCTTGCTTTCACTCTTTTTCTCCCAAACAAATAAATATTTTAAAATAAAATGATCAGAAATACTCTTAACACAGAACATCAAAAATTCTAAATCCCTGTGGCATATCTCTGCTACTGTCTTCCTAAGAATGATTTCACCTTAACATTATGAAAGAAAATGTTAAAGTTTAAATTAAAAAGGGAATATGCATTTTGCAAGATGCACTTAGATTTGGTGGACATTGAGCCATGCCCTCTCCTTTGTTGTTGGCACAGTGGTATGATGTCTCTATAGGAAGATAATTGCCAGAGTGACTCAGTTTTTTTTTCTAGGAAAGTTTATAGCCTCTATAGCTTCTGGAGAGTGGCAATCCATAGGTTAGACTAAATGGAAAGTTTAGTGCTCAGTTCTCAGCCTAAATCCTGATCTGGGTTTGCAAGTGAATATTCAGGAGGAATCCCATGGCCTGGAGAGAAAGCTGGTGCACAGGGAAGAACAGAGAGTGACATGCATGCCACCTGCTGTGGCAGACTGCCACTGACCCAGCGGCTGGCTCTGCAGGTGCAGTGATCTTGGTGGGGAAACAGCCCTATAAGGCAGCAGCTGCCAGGGGCAGCTTCGTGGTCACACTAACTCTGGAAATTTAGAATTCGGAAGGGGTTTTGTTGTCATTTTTATCTGGGCCCCAACCAGAAAATGAAAGTTCCCACTAAAGAAGAACTTGAAATGACTATTATTTCTAAAGTATATAGAAGATTCATGAGGAATGATTGTCCCCAGAGAAGAAGACTGTAGACCCAGGTCAAAGGACATTCATCTTGTAAAGAGCACACAAAACCAAGTAAACAGACAAGGCTACTCTTCAGGTAATAAATACCAATGAAATCAAGAGCTTCCTGGAAGTCACTGTTGAGGCTTTGCAGATATAAAGTCTAATAACTTACTACAAATAGTAGCAAAGGCCCTAACGGAACACAGAGAGAGGGCATGGATTTGTGTTCAAGATTACGTTTCAATTATCTTTCCATCATGTGAATGATCACTTTGCACTTTTTCTTTTCTTTAAAATATTCCAAGTTGAAGCACTGGTCTGAAGAACCCCACCCCCTTTTTTATTAAAGATTTTATTTATTTGAGAGAAAGACAGCACAGAGAAAGAGTGAGAGGGAAGCAGACTCCCCGCTGAGCAGAGAGCCTGATGCGGGGCTCAATCCCAGAACCCTGAGAT
>RCUC01168134.1:0-61075 GCA_003697995.1 Taxidea taxus jeffersonii
AAAAAAAAAAACCCAAGCCTATGAATTGTTACTTCCCATGATCCTCATGGTGGGTGCGTGGTTCCTCTGCTGGTTTCACCTGGGCTCGCCTGTACAGTTGCATTCAGCTGGATAGATGGCTGGACTGGAAAGACCTAGGTATGCCCACTCATATCTTGGAAGCGATGCTGTCTATCGGCTGTGGAGCCTCAGCTCTGCTCCACATGGCCTCTCATCCTCCAGAAGGCTAGGCCAGCTGCCTTTCAGTGTGGTCTTCGGGTAATGTTTCAATGGACAAATCCAAAGTGGTGAGGTCTCTTGAGACCTAGCCTTGGGAGTCATGTAATGTCACTTTTGCCACATTTCCATCACAAATCCAGTCCTGACTCAAGGGATGAAGAAATAGACTGCATTTCTTTCTGGAGGGAGAGGTAAAGACATAATGAAATAGGGAGTGCTTTCCAGGACAGCAGGAATTTGAGGTCTTTTTCTTTTTCTTTTTTTCCTTGCAGCTGACCATAACACTTCTGTGATCTTTGACAAACCATTTAAGTGGCTGAAACCTCAGTTTCTCCACTTAGAAAATAGTCAATATAACCACCTCTAGGGTACTTTGAGATGTAAGTAATATCAGGCTTTTAAAATGCCCTGGGACCCCTACGTGCTCAGTCAGGTAAGGAATCTGACTGTTGGTCTCAGCCCAGGTCTTGATCTCAGGGGTTTGATCTCAGGGTCGTGAGCTCAGACCTCGGGTTATGCTCAGTGTCAGGAGTAGAGCCTACTTCAAAAAATAAGAAAATAAAGTGCCTCAAGTAAGACACTCAGCCAATATTAATTCTGCCTTCATTCAAAATTCTTCCAGGTCCCACTGACTGTGTGAACCCTGAGACTCCAGTGATGTTCCCACTAAGTGTCTCTGCCATTTTCTTTACCTGCAACTTTCCCCCTTCATTTCTCAGTCTATAAAACTTTACCCATATTTCAGGGTATCAAGTCCCATTTCCTTCATTAACCCTTGACCCCTCAGGCCACCATGATTTCTTGGCTTTCTAAATTCTAGCGGCCTTTATGATTTAGGCCATTCTTTAGGCATTTGATTATATGGGCTCCTGTGGCATTGTATTGCCTTATGAAGTTATTTAATCATAATACTCTTTACTTTTTCCACTGAAACCCTAAAGGATGGAGAATGTAAGAATGAATGGTGAAATACAAAGAAGTGTGAAAGATTAGTCTTATGGCCGCAGTTTTAGTCTTAAATGCTTATGAGCTGAGTAGACATGAGTAAGTCATTTAACTTCTCCTAACCTTAATTTCAGAATCATTAAAAAGATAATATTCTGGGCCTGCTTAGCAATATTGTTACAAGGCTCAGATAAGATTATACATAGGGACATTCTTTAAATATTGTAAAATATCCCATAAACATTTG
Organism: Taxidea taxus jeffersonii; assembly: GCA_003697995.1. NCBI lineage: Eukaryota > Metazoa > Chordata > Mammalia > Carnivora > Mustelidae > Taxidea > Taxidea taxus. The sequence continues at coordinate 1,412 of RCUC01168134.1, forward strand.
GCCTGTTGTAATATGTCTAATGAACATTCGTTGGCTAGATACTAAGTATGAGAAATGTAACAAACAAGATCTCTTGAGTTTATTTGTGAAGGAACATGGATATTCTTTTAATTTACCCCTAAAAAGGAAACCAGAATACCATGGTTTGGCAACATCAATTTAATGGGTTCCAGTTGAATGATGCTACCATGGCCAATTACAATTCCAGTTTTCAATACCTTTCAGTAAGAGAGACATCATGAGCGGAGATTCAGCATTATTCTAAAATAGTTTCTGTTACAAAGTTTCTTTCAGAGGGAACATTTTGGAGGAGACTGTTTTGTTCAACTGTTTCATCAGTGAGATGGTAATGTGGTTACAACTGAGTTAACTGTTAAGCACATCAGGGAGAAATTCTCTTTCGCTCACAACACCACATGAAGCTCTCCCATCCTAGCTCCGATGCAAATGCGGTCCATTAAGTCTGTCAGAGCTAGGTTAGAATTGCAAGATTGTAACGTGTCAGACTCCATGCAAAACCATCCCAGGCACACCAAAAGATTTGCCTGTTTATATTAGTTTTAAGTATTTCCAGGGACAGAGAGCTATGAACTTCCAGTGTCTGTCACATTTATCTTCAGGAAGGTCGTCTTGTTGAACGCCAACTCTCACTACAATGTGAGACATTTTTCTTTGTGTTGTCCCCAGTGGGGATGGTGAACAGCTGGCCAATGTCATTTTTATGACAATTTTCATACACTTGAATTCAGTTGAAAAGTTGTCTCTCTTATTTTCCTTCATCCCAGCTTTCTTAACCTTCCTAGAGAGGTCCTGTTTTTCTTCCCCAAAATCATTTTTATTACCATTTTCAGGGCTTGGAGAAGTCAGGCCTCAAACTGGACAGAAAAATCAAGTGAGCCCTGGCCAGCATTTGTAATGACATTACTTCCTGTCTTGCTATTGTGACACGGATTGTAATGTATCCTGGCATCCTATATTTTACTGTTGAATCAAATTCACATCACGTGGACTATAGCATCTTTCTTCCTTCAAAAAATGGTTCTTCAGTGTTTTTCTTGATGTCTTTTAAAAGTAATACACGTTCACTGTTTGATATTTAGAATATCACACACAAAAGAAAAAGATAAAAATGACGCAATCCCTCTGTTCAGGGACAGCTCCCCATTAAGATTTTGGCTTTACAGTTCTCGGGGCAGAGAAGGTTGGCCTCATCCCTTCTAACAGTTTCCCTCTTGCTTCCAGGGTCCTTTCTCCCTCCCACGGGAGACTCACTGTGAGCTCCGCTAGACAGCGATGGCCCATTGTAGTAGGAGAGTGGACTGGCAAGAAATTGGATATTCTCAGGAGCCAAAAAGATATTAAATTAAGTTCTGCACATGTCAGAAAACTAGTACCGTCTCTACTGAGGGAGTTCGTAAGTCTTAAGTGCAAGTGTTTGTCTCTGTGTGTGTGTGCATGTGCATGTGTTTGTATAGACATATATATTACATGTAATTCTTAGAAATGTGTCTGGAACATAGCAAGAGCTGAATATTTCAGTTGCAGTAACTATTATTCTTCTTAATGCTATTGTCATAGTCTTTGGCATCATCATTATTATTTTTTTTAAAGATTTTATTGATTTGTTTGGCAGACAGATCACAAGCAGGCAGAGAGGCAGGCAGAGAGAGAGAGAGGAGGAAGCAAGCTCCCCGCTGAGCAGAGAGCCTGATGCTGGGCTCGATCCCAGGACCCTGAGATCATGACCTGAGCCGAAGGCAGAGGCTCCAACCCACCGAGCCACCCAGGTGCCCCGGCATCATCATTATTAAAAGCTTCCTGTAAGCTGGGCCTTGCTCTGGACCCTGAGACGCCAAGAGTAGATCCTAGCTCCACAGGTCATCTTGGTTTGGTAAGCATGACAGACACAATTTTATAATTGTGGCCTCTAGCAGATCTAAAGCAGAACAAAACAAAGCACCCAAACAAATAAGCACTTTCACCTCTGTTAGCTTCTTAGCTTCTGGGTAGAATGCTTGACTAAGTAAAAGTTTCTGGAGTATCCTTTGGTCGTTCTTTCTCCTTCTACAGTTATTTGTCTATTTCAGATTTCATTATTTCTCTCATTATTTCACCACCATTGACCATTTCCATACAGTAAAGAAGCTATTCGGGATCCTCTGTTTTGAGTGGTCTTCTGTCATCAACTTCTTCCCTCACTCACTCAAAAAGGAGGCACATCCCTCTTTACCCACTTTTGAGGACTGTTGAGAAATGGTCCCCTGACTCTCAGGACATTTGCAAGAGACTCTTTGTTTTTTTGTGACATCAGAACAAATGGTCAGCCTTATCCAGGTGAATCCTTGGATCACTTACCCTTATCCAGTGAAGTCAATTGATCGGGCTGCTTTTCAAGTTTAGGACATAATTTGCATTGTTGTTGTTGATTTGGCATTCCTCAAATTTCCCTCATGTCACTTGATAGACCTCTTTTTTGAAAATTGTCTTCATTTTAAACCATTTCTGTTCTTACAAACATTGGACAATTTACCCAGATTGGTTGAAATGGGGCATGGTCTACTCTGGATCCTTCCTCTACTCGATTACGCCAGCTATCACATCGTGCAAATTAGGACATTCTGTTAACAGAGGGATGCCGTTAAAGAACTGAAATAAATTCCATATTTACTAATGGGAAATTCCTCTTGCTCCCTCTCACTCTCCTTCACTCTCTCTTTCCCTTGTGTTAAGTCTGTGTTTGCATATTTATGAAGAATGGCTGGCAGAGAGAGGAGTGGAGCTGGGTGGATTGGTGAGTGAGCAGAAAGATCCTATGTGATTTCCACACTGTGCAGCAGATAATATTTGGACCCCACTTTATGAATGACAGAACTTAGATGGAAGAGGTTGGTTCACTTGCTAACGTCACACAACCTCTGAATGGAAGACCTGCAGTCAAAACCACATTTGCCTTATTCATCAGCACAGTGACTCCTTTTCCAAGAAGCCAAGCCCTAATCCTACAGAGAGTCCCATCTCCTGCCTCCTCTCGTGTGGTGGCTTGGGCATGGAAGGTGTTAAGAAAATGTGCATGAAACAGCTTGGTAGAAAAAATAGGGAAAAGCAGGTTTTAAAAGATGCCCGTTGATGAGGAGTCCGGGGAATTGAGGAATCCAATACCACGAGTGAAAAGTCCAAAGCAATTACATCTGTGAGTGTTAAGAACGTGTTGTGTGCTTTCTTTCCCTGCCCAAGGAGAAGGCTGTTTACATTATGGGAGATTGTTCCGGTCTGTCCCAAAGAGCTTGTTAAGGGTGACAGACAGGTTTGTTGCTCGAATGCGCACTCCAAATTAGATGAATGGAGGAATTATGAAGCAATCAAACGGCAAGGCTTTTAGCAGACCACAGTACATTGCCCTTTTTTGCTACCCCTAGGCCTGTTAGCATAAAAGAGGCTATAAAGATAAAGTGCACAATATTATTCAAGTCTCTGAGTTCAACAAACGTGGGCAGCCTGCAGTTCATGGCAACCGTGCTTGGGATTGCTCAAAGCCACTTTGCCTCCCCCACGTGCAGAGTTGAACCCCTCTTCTTTCCTTCTTGCCAGGATGATACTGGGGGCCCTAGCAGGAGTTAGAATGAGGAGAAACACCTGACTCCTTTTGAGGATCCCTCCCTCCCTCCCCTTCTTCATGGCCCTCAGGGGACGGAGTGGCTGCAGGAAAAACTTCAGGTGGCAGTGGAGGAGTGAGGGACAGGGTGGCTGTGTCTGAGTCTTTTACGTTAACGGGGGCTGGAGGGCGGGGCAGGTGTACAATGGCTTCTCTCCATCCGGAAGGGAAAAGAAGCACTCATTCCTGTTATATAGGGGGCTCGGGGCTCTGCGGTAAGAGGTGAGGCTGTTAGCATCCACAGGAGACCTGGTTGAGGGGTGGTTGGTCCAAGCCTCTCATTGCAGAGGCAATATACAGCAACGGAAGGCATGCCCAGCCTTGTACATTCAGTCTTGTGTGTGCTGTGTCTTCCAGAAGCAACTGGAGTATCTCAGCGGAGGATAGCATGTACTTACATCTATCTGTATCTTCTCCAGTAGGGGGAGGAGCCAAAAACCCAATATGGAAAAGGGAAAGCTACAAAGTCTCTCTGGCTGAGGAGGGAGTAGGGGTGGGGTGGGAGGTCCTGGAAACCCATCCTCCCAGCTTCGCTTTGCCCCTGTGGTCTTGGAAGACTGGGCTTGAGAAAACCCAGGGCTCTGGGGGGAAACTTCAACAGTGGCATATTTGATTTTTTCTCCCCTTTTCTGCCAATCCACTAAAAGTGATTATTTTTTCCCCTGAATCTTCTCATTTTACCCAATTCAAACACATTTCTTACTATTAATGCTGCTTTGGCAGGGGCTGGTGCCACACTTACGTCCAAGCAGCCTTTGCTGTCTTCAGTCTCGTTACCCCAACCTGACATGTACAGGAACGGAGACTTTGAGAGGGGAGGTGACAGTCAGGAAGTGACGGCCCTGGGGTCTGACCCCAGATCTGTCTGATCCAGAACTCACCGTGATACTTTTAGCACCGAGGATTGGTCTGAAGTTTTGAAAGTTTTCTGCTCTGCATCTTTGGATGCTTTTCCCCAGGTGGGGAAATGGTGTGATTGATTAGTCAGGATAAAGTGTACGACCCTTTGCACTCTTCCGTTCTGCTATTTGGTACAGTTTATGGTTTAAGCTAATGGCTCACTTAAGAAAAAGGGAGATTGTTCTCCCCAGAATATGCAGGTGTGGTTTAGACATTGAGATTCTGGAGACCATGGCCCATGACAAGGATGTTTGTTTGTTTGTTTGTTTTTGCATGATTCTTCTTTTTACACATCACTTCTAATATAAAACCGTGTGGAGGATCTTTTGTTCTTTCATAATCTGTTCACATCCAACCATCCCCGCCATGCCCAAGTGCCTTAGAGATTCGGTCCATGGCTATCTGGGGTCTGTTACAGAGGGCTTTTTAGAAACAATGGGCAAACATCTCTACGTGGTGGGAGTCTTGCTCACATAGGAGGCCCACCACCTCACAGTAATACCTCACACCACTAACAAAGGAGCCAGTCTAGCTGCCCACCTCTGGATGGAAGGAATGTGTGATTCCCCACCACCCCATTTCCCCGGGACAAAGGGAACAATTTAGTCCTTCATACAGATGTTTGGTCCACATAACCGCAAATTTCAGGATAGCACTATCTGTTTTTTGTTTTTTTTTGTAAAGTCCCTCCCCCATTCCATTGTCTTCATTTCATAAATCCGCCCTTAGAATAGGTTTTGAAACTTGATAGGTCCTGTGGACAAGTGGGAGATGCCGCCGCTGAGGCCCAGGAACTTCCCCGCCCTACACGGTGTGTAGGAGAGGATCTCTGATCGCTATTGGACTCTGCTGTTTGCTCCCAAGACACGGATTCATTTATAAAGCTGTGATTTCTCCTGCCGGAGAGAAAACAAAAAAAAAAAACAACAAAAAACAAAACCAACCCCAGCTGCTATTTTTAGAGACATTTTGTAAATGAAAGGGCTATGAAAGTCAAGACCCAGCCAGGAAGACTATTGGTGAGCTTTCCAAATCTGTCCACTAAAGTAGGAATTTGAAAGCCCCACCACAAATGGCCTCGCATTTCAACCAGGATGCTTATTATGATTCCTTGGCTCCACTCGACTCTCCTATTACTTACACATGCATTTAGTTACCCTGTATTTTAATTACATGTGTAGAACCAGTTTTATGTTCTCTTCTCCGACTACTCATAAACTTCACAGAGATCCCCCAAAACCATATTGTTCTTAAAATAGTGTTTGCCTCCCGTCCTCCCAAGGAGACCGCATGACACTCAGCCCAGCCCTCGCTTCTCTAAGTTCATTAGGATCCTGGCAGGCATGTTCCTCCAAACCACAGTGTCGTTTTCGCTAGGCTTGTCCCTGGTCACAGAACTCGGGGCCTCAGACACACCATCAGAGGCCCACGATTAACAACAGGCTGGGCTGGATTTCGGTGGTACCCTTCGAACCCACGTGTTACTGGTGTTTGAGTCAAAACCGTGGGCAACAGAGTTGCTCCTTACCTTGCTTGTTAGCTATGATGAAAAAACAAAAACGAAAACAAACCAAAATACACAAGGATTTCACGCGTCTCCATCCCCCAGGTATCTTTGGTCCTCTGTTCTCCGTCATCGTGTTGTGGTTTGCAATCCACAGGATATACCTTTGGTAATTACATGACAACTGTGATTTCCGCTGAGTTGGAAGTCCAGTCACAATATCAAATGTCCTGTGGAACTCGGCATTGAGACACTCTGCATGAGGAGAAGGCTGCATGTCTTACGGCATGAGGTTGTATTACCATTACCCTGTCCCTCCTTTTTACTTAAGATTATGTGACTGCCACAGGAAGCAATGTAATAAAAATATACACCCATCTCTGGCCATATAATAACTGTTTTCATCTTCCCTCCAACTCTCCTAAAAACACAGAAGGAGAATATTATCTCTCTGGCAGACTGGATAAATCAGACACTAACAATAATATTCTGGGTGTGGCATGGCCATAAAATATGATTCCTGCGTGCTTTCCTTCCTGAAATTTCACTAATTGTCACATAATTCACCAACACAATATATTTTTTCAATTCCCATAACAGAGCAGCTCACAAAGCTGTTTTAATAAATGAGTACTACCACATTCCCATATTTTTTTAGAAAGCAAGTATTAGTGACCCAGGTGAGTGTCACTGGTGGGTGAGGGGTGAAGTTTGGGACTTCAGGGTTCAGAAGTGTTTCTCTGATTCACTGTGACTCCCTGGGAAATGATACTGATATATATCTCAGACAAACCAGAGTCATAATGAAATACTTTTTAATTTGATGGCAAATCTTGGAATTTGTCCTTATGTCACTGCATAACTGGGTAGAAAGAAAAAATTCATCGGGTCCTTTTGCACCTTTGGCTCTCCTAAGGCCAGATCACCAGGGGGACTGGTTTGCAACTTCCTCCCCTTCACACCTCCCCACCCCCAAATCTGTGACTTTGACAGCTTGTTTATTTTGGGAGGTAGGAGTTTGTGAACATTTTCTTTTCTTTTTTTTTTTTTCAAGATTTTATTTATTTATTTGTCAGATAGAGAGAGAGAACAGGAGCGAACACAGGCAGACAGAGTGGCAGGCAGAGGGAGAAGCAGGCTCACTGCTGAGCAAGGAGCCCGATGTAGGACTCGATCCCAGGACGCTGGGATCATGACCTGAGCCGAAGGCAGCCGCGTAACCAACTTGGTGAGCTACCCAGGCATCCCGTTTGTGAACATTTTCAAATTCCCGGGTCTTCCATGGTACTTCTGACTGATGAAACTTTTGTTGGGAATAAAGGAATTCAGAATGAAAACAGATGTTTTGAAATTCATGTGTTTGACAATAATTTTTCTTTAAAATAACAATACAGGCCCTAGCTCAACATCAGGGAAGCCCATATCAGGCGTTCTGATGAAAAACATGTATCAGGCAGGAGAATTGTCGATGACACCCAAAGATGAGTTGAGTTATGGCCCTTAGTTAAGTAACTGGTTATCTAGTTTTCTTTTTCTCTGAGATTTGTTGAAAAGTCTCAGTTAAACGAGCATGAAGGTTTCCAGGTATGCACGCGAGGTATGCAGAGATTGCCCACTGTTCGGAGGCTTAGTTGCAGGCTGGAGACCATATGTACAGCGGAGCATGGGCTCCTGCAGTGTCCTTGGCTAGAAATTCTGGGTCAGGGCCTAGAGTTGTTCCAAAGGCTTTTCCTCTTGTGGTTGCTTGGTTTCTAATTTTGGTTTCTAATTGTACCAGCCATATTACCACAAGACCACAGCTGGAAGGTGGCACTTGGGCAAAAAGAAAGAAGCCTGTCAGATATCTTCCCATCCTGTTAGACAGATTAAATGACTACATTAGATGCAAGTCATGGATTTTTAACTTGCAAATAAATTTATCCACCATGCATCTACTTTTCTCTGATTCCCCTCCATACTGCCCATCCACTCAAATACCCATGTATGAGGAAAGATATTGAAGAATCAAAATTACCTGTATTTCATGTATGAGGAAAGAAATTGAAGAATCAAAATTACCTGCTCTCGTTAAAGCAAGTGATTTTTTGGGTGGGGTGGGGTGTTGGTGGGGCTTTTTCCATTTTGCCAGAAGAAGAGAGGACAGGCTTGGTTCCTCCTAAAAAGGACGGGGAACTAGAAAGTATAGTTCATGTCATTTCTCAGGGCATTGGTTTCCCCATGCATAGAAAAAAGGCTGTAAAATATGTGATATCTATTCCAGCAAAAGATTCTGTAGTGGGGGTCTGAGGAAATAAAACTGAATTTGGAAAGAGGGACAACAACAACAGAAAAAAATGCAAGCAGGTGGGATGGATGACTGTATTGGAGCAAAACATCTTAGTATATGAGAATGAAGAGAGACCTGGAAATAAAGCCCTGGGTCGAGCTTTTTCAAAAGACATTAAATCTGGACAGGTAGGTTTGGTTCCTTGCCCCAGAAAATGGTGGGAGAAGTTATAAAAGTATGTAAGGAAAGGCCTAAAGACGGTGGAATAAAAACAATGAATTCCAAACTTGACCCATGGAAATTAGGAAAGAATAGCTTTTGGATCCTAAATGGATAAAAAATATAGACAGAACTTCGTTAGCGTGAAATTTTATTTTGTTCAACGCCTTCTCAGGACTTCTATTTAAAAACACTAAAAAGGCACACCTGGGTGGCTCAGTTGGTTAGGTATCTGCTTTTGGGTCAGGTCATGATCCCAGGGTCCTGAGATGGAGCCGTGACACTGGGCTCCCTGCTTGGTGGAAAGCTTGCTTCTCCCTTTCCCTCTGCCTGCCACACCCCCTGCTTGTGCTTTCTCTCTCTGTGTCAAATAAATAAATAAAATCTTAAAAAAAATAAATAAAAACACTAAAAATACACAATAATGTATGACCTAATTCAGATCTACTAGAAGGACATTTCTTAGAGTGATTGCTTGAATGATGGTGTGAAATGTTTGCTCTTTTAGGATAAACAGCTCAAGTTCTTTATAAAATTTATAAAACGAGTATGTATGCATTCTTTTTCATTCTGGCCTGCCTAAGGTCGGGGTACATTGAAAACATAGATGTGTCATATCCCTTCCCTCTCTGGTCTAGCCATATACTGTAGCTCTCTGTACACTATGGAACCATTGAGTCAGAGAATAAAGTAAAACAGAAATGAATATTATTCACACAGTGATCAATAGGGAACTTAATCCCTCTAGTTACATTGTGACAAAATCCAAAGCATGGTTTGTCTTAACTCATAAGATATAGTTGCCTAAACCAAGGCATTCTTTTCCCTTTCCTGCTCATTAAATATCTGACCGAGTATTTTCATTCATGTTTGGAATGGGCTGCATGTGTAGCCCATTCCAAACTTCATCTCATGATACACATCTTATCTTGACAGTTCAGTGTGAATGAAGATGTTGGTCATCTGTCATGTGCAATCTCTGTACTTTGAGCTTTACTTATGTCCATTTCTTTACTATTTGCAAATGTTTGGTTAGGGAGGTATTCTTTCCATTTTGTTGACAAAGAAACTGAGGCTCAGAGAGTCAGTGTAACTTGCTCAAGTTTACTTGGGCACTATGGCTCGACTCAAAATGGACGAGACTTCAAAAAATTTAGACTTTCCAAGTTACCCAGAAAATTCAGGAAAGACTGTGCATCTAAGAGCAAACATTTTCAAGGTGTTGAAGACATTTCTGAGCAAAACATTAACTTGTCCCTGAAGCCACTTTTTAGAAAGCTATTTATCATTGCACACCCCAAAAGCATTTTTCTTCTACAAAAATAATTTCTCCCGTGACCTCTAGTCAACAAAACCATATATATGTATGACTGTTCTTCTAGACAAGTGCTCCAAAATGCCTGAATCCATCAATATGACATATGTGGATGGAAAAAGTATTTAGAAGAATAAACAATTAAAAGTCATAACAGTGACTTTCTTTCCCCGTGCTTAAGATCAGCAAATCATCACCACAGCAAAACCTCTTAAGATGGTCACTGTCATAATCAGAGGAATAGTTTTCAACATCGGAGTATTTTCTTCTTTAAGTCAGGAGCAAGGTATTAAAAGGACCATGCGTGTAAATTACACTTGGCCGTCGAGATTCTGGACCCCAAAGCTGACAAGGAGGGAGCCCAGGAAATAATAGATCGAGAGGTGCTGAAACATGAGTCATCTTCAAAAGCATTCTGTTGTACGTTAGGGAGCCCTGCCTTTGCTGAGATAGCTCCCTCGGTTGCTGATCAACTTGGGAAAAGGAGGAAACACACAAAGGTTTTTCTCTCAACCTGTGTAGCTGACTTAGAACCATAAGCAGTTGTAGCTGGAAGGAATTCTGGCAGCCAGCTCCCTCATTTTAGAGATAAGCCCTGGAGAGGTGCTTCCCCCAAGCAGGGAAGTCAGTTAATAGCAGAACTGAGACAAGAAGCCAGAACGAATGGAGGCTCCGCTTGGGGATTCGTGTGGATTAGCATGGTGCTAGAAATCCAAAGGAGAGGAAGCCTGGGGGTGCAGTCTAAGTAGTCTGTGATTGGAAGGCGGACCTAAACCAGATGCAACTGAACTAACAAATTTATAACAAGTTTCAGTGCTGCTAAATCATTAACCTTGCAAATAGAAACTTATAAACATTGACTAAATTTGACCTTAAGCCCATCACGTCTTTCTGTTTCCCAGCATCCCAAGAAAATACGCACATGTGCACAGAGGACCACTTCTCAGCGGAAACAGGAGTTCGAGACATACCGTAGGAAGTCGTGATGGTGAGAGTGCCTAATAAACCTTGTGTTTTTCTAAAATAAAAATAGTTTGGTATAATCACTCATTTTACAAAAGTCATCTTAGATGGTTCATAAATAAGAGGGCTTAGCCTACAAATAAGAACTCTGTCACAAGTTCATTGTCTCTTGTAGCTTGAAAATACAAGCTCTCTGTTTTCTCAGAAGGCAATGTGGAAGATGTTAGTGCTGCTTCCTTACGCCCTCAATGAACATCCATCCCTTCCTGGGCACAGGGGAAGATTGACTCTCTACCCTCTGAAGTGTCACTTCTGGGTCATTTAAGAGCCAGTGTGCATTTCTGTTCTTCATCAGTCCAGGACTCATCCAACTGATACGATGCAGAGCAGAGCGTTAGTCAGCCCGGGAACATAGAGTGGGAGAGAAAAACAATGCTTTCTGGTTTAAAGCCATACGGATGTGGGGGGTTGTCTGTTACCACAGTGCAATTTAGGCAATCTTGACCAGTGGAGCCCTGTCGGTGGGCTCACACATTTCAATAAGAATGATGTGTTTCTGTAGATGTCCAATGACTGAATTTGCACACATCTGTTGAAAAAATGGTGAGAGGTCAAGAATTGCTTTTCTCACGGTGCCACAAGAAAAATTATATGATTATATTTGTAAATTTGAATGGTGTTTTAATTTTTTAAAAAAGATTTTATTTTTAAAGTAATCTCTCTACCGAATGGGAGCTTGAACTCACAACTCTGAGATCAGGAGTTATATGTTCCACTGACTGAGCCAGCCAGATGCCCCTAATGCTTTAATTTTTAAAGCCCTTTCTTGGAAATAACTATATATCATATGTCTGTGAAAGAGACTGGTTGGATGGTATCACCATTTTCCTCCCCACGGAATCTTAGAGAATTTAAATGATGTACTCACCACTGGAATGCTGCAAGAGACCTGGGTTCCATTCACTATAATATTCTACCTCTAGTCTTCAAATAGGTTGAGAAATTTTTTTCAGTTAATTCTCTTTGTGAGGTTATGGAGGTTTGTGGGAAGCAGCCAAGAGCAAATACATTTTACCTTAGGGAAGCCAACTAAATTATATATAAACATATCTGCTCGGTGCCCACCATGGTGATTAGCATATGGTAGGACTCATAGATATGGCTATGGTTTCACTTTTAATTGGAACCTTATCCTCCCTGACCCATTTTCCACATTATTTTCTAGCTTATCACCTAACTTTTGCCCTGCACTCAAGGAATATGCTTACATTCCTTGTAGAGTGAATAGAGGCTGGCATCCCACACTTAAAATAAATATTGCCTGTGCTATGGTCTGAGTATTTGTGTTCTTAAATTCATATATTGAAATCCTAATACCAGAATGATGGTAGTAGGAAGTGGGGCCTTCTGGGAGATGATTGATGAATATAAAAATAAAAGAGGTCTGAGAGAGCTCTCTTGACCTTCTGCCATGTGAGGATGCAATGGGAAATCTGTAACCCAGGGGCACTTGCCTAACAATGCTGGTTCCCTGATCTTGAACTTCTACCTTCCAGAACCATAAGAAATAAATCTCTGCTGTTTATAAGTTACCCAGTCTGTGGTATTTTGCTATAGCAGGCTAAACAAACTACGACACCCTGATTAACACAAATATCTAAAGTTCATGCTAGTGTGTAAACGATAGCTGTGCTAAAGGTAGTCTCTAAGATGGCCGCCTATGGTCCTGCCTCCTGGTATTCACACTCTTGTGTAATCCCTAACCCTGGAGTGTGAGCTGGATTTGTTGACCTGATTCTAACACATAGAATATGGCAGAAGATGGCATGTCATTTCCAAGGGTAGTTATCGAATGACCATGGCTTCTGTCTTGGGCAGTCTCTGGCTCTCCCTTCTCAGACCACCAGCTACTATGTCATGAGGACATTCAGCCTATACAGAGGTCCAAAGAGCAAGAAGGTGAGGTCTGGAAACAGCCAACTGAGTGAAATTGGAAGCAGATCCTTTAGCCTCAGTTGAGCTCAACATGACTGTAGTCCTAGCCAACAGCTTGACTGCGGCCTCATGAGAGACCCTGAGCCAGAGGCACTCAGCTAAGTTAATGCCCAGATTCTACACCCACAAAAACAGTGAACACTAAGTATTTGTTGTTTTAAGCCATTAACTTTTGGGGTAGTTTATTATGCAGCAAATGATAACTAATATTAAACGAAAACATTTTTTTTTTGTATTTATTTATTTGAGAGAGAGAGAATGTGTGAGCATGGGAGGCCCAGAGGGAGAGGGACAAGCAGACCCTGCACTGAGCGTGGAACCCAGCTTGGGGCTCGATTCCACGACCCTGAGATCACGACCTGAGGTGAAATCAAGAGTTGGATGCTTAACTGACTGAGCCATCCAGGAGCCCCAAAACTAACATCTTTTTTGAGGGCAGGTTTTAATGGGTAAGGACCTTTGTCAGGACAGAGCGAATTCTGCGAGAGGTTGCCTGTGAAGGAGAGAGATGCATAGGGCAATGTCTGCCTATCTCACCTTCATCAGACATTTTTTTCATTCTAATTTTCTGGTCTTGTAACTATAAAAGTTATACTTAAATGCATAGACAGTGAGAGCTGAACTAACCTAGTCCAGCTCTTGTACTTTATAGCATAGACAACCAAGACCTGAGGAGGATGTGTTAACACATTCCATGTCACAAAACAACCCAGTCATAAGGCTTGGACTGAATCCCAGGCTGTGGAAACCTTCTCCAGTGCTTCAAGATGTGCCAGGCTACTTCTCTATTCAGTTTTTAAAAAAAGGAAAGAAGTTTAGGACTAGGATTGGGATTAGGATTAAATTAGGAACCATTGCAATTCTACAGAATATTCTTGTTTATTATTATTATTATTTTTTTAAATGTCATTCTCTTTTGAGGATTGGTTTGGTTTGGTTTGGATTGATTCTGAGGATTGGATTCTTTCTTTCTTTTTAAAAAGATTTTATTTATTTATTTGACAGAGAGATAGAGAGCATAAGTAGGCAGAGCAGTAGGCAGTGGCAGAGGGAAAAGCAGGCTTTCTGCTGAGCAGGGAGCCCGATGCCGGGCTCAATCCCAGGACCCTGGGATCATGACCTGAGCCGAAGGCAGACGTATAACTGACTGAGCCATGTAGGCACCCCGTATTCTTGTTTTTAAAGATTTTATTTATTCTATTTTATTTGAGAGAGAGAGAATACGTGTGTGGTCGCAAGTGGGGACATGGGGCAGAGCTAGAGGAAGAAATAGTCCTAAGCAGACTCTGCTTTCAGCGTGGAACCTGACGTGGGACTCGATCCCAGGACCCTGAGATCATGACCTTAGCTAAATCTAAGAGTTGGCTACTCAGACAACTGTGCCGCCCAGGGACCCCAATTCTACAAAGTATTCTTAGAAGCTGACCATGTTTCTCATTTTAATAAGTGTCAAAAACTGACTTTCAAGACTTTTTCAATATTTTGTATAGGACAGAGTCATTCATTCATCCAACAAATACCTGTTGAGTAGGTGTACCAGGCACTGTGCTAGACACTGGGGTTGTTATGATAGTGAAAGCGTTAGGTGGAGATACCAAAAGAAAGAGCACATGAATCTTGTCTATTTTATCATGTTTTTTTTTCTGCTATTATCAATCAATACATTTGTTCCCATAGACAGGAACCATTTAAAGGCCCAATTATTCAATCTTAATATCGATCCAAAGCTTTTAATGCTCCTTTAGAGAGCTGATTGCAGTTTCAGACTCACATGGGCAAGAAAGGCTTTTGACAGTGGTTCCAGACAAGGCAATGTCTCTGTTGCCAGGTGCTCCACCCTGAAGTGGAAGAATGCCCTGGGCTATTGAGCCCCACACAGCTGGGGATAAAGACCCTCTCTGCATAGCTGTTGTGGCTTCACTTGGATTATTGGGCACCAACTAAATTCTTAAAAAGGTAAAGGAAAGTAATGTATTCTCTGAGACTTTTTGTGAGCCACAATGTACTGGACATGAAACAGCATGAATTTTTCAAGTCTCAGATCCTAGAAACAATATTGGTTTGATGCTCTCTAGTTAAGTAACATTGGGCAAGACACTTAATATTAAGCCTCCCATTATTTAAGTGCAGTATAACGAGGATAATAATAATTGTATCACTTGCCTGAGGAAAGTGCTTTGTAAGGTAATCAAGAATCTCCAACAGTTCCCTTTTTCCTTAAATATACTATCTCTGAAAGAAGAGATGGCAATCTATTTTTTTAATCTTTCATAGTCTCTAAGGCTGTGCCTAGCACTTAGTAGGTACTCACTAATTGTTAAAAACCTACTAACTAATAATAGTCATAGTCTCTGAGTGCATACCATGTGCCTAACAATGCCCTAAGTACTTCCCTTGTATTGATTTTTGATTCCTGACAACAACTTCCTAGGTAAATATTATTATCCTATCATAAAGGTGAGAAAATCTAGGCACAGAGCAACTGAATAGTTTTAACAGTCACATAGTAAGTAGCAGTGCTGTCATTTAAACCCAAACTATCTGGCTTACTGCCAAGATTGACTGCTTCTCCATAAGAAGTGGTTATCGATTTACTGTTCCTCATTAGGAAAAATACAGGCCAAAAGAAAAGAATTAGTTATTTTACATTGAATTAATAAGTACTTCTTTTAAATGAGCTTTTATTCAATATCCAAAAATTTTTTAAAAAGCCTCAAAAAAACAAGAGCAACACCCAATCCCAACAAACAGAAAAATCCCAAATTATATCAATTAGATAAAATCAT
Organism: Taxidea taxus jeffersonii; assembly: GCA_003697995.1. Classification (NCBI taxonomy): domain Eukaryota; kingdom Metazoa; phylum Chordata; class Mammalia; order Carnivora; family Mustelidae; genus Taxidea; species Taxidea taxus. Next base: position 17,012 of record RCUC01168134.1, read on the forward strand.
GTTGAATTTTTCCCAGTTTGATCTTTTTTTCCAGTCAAATGAGCCCTTAAAAATTCTTCCTTTAGGATGCTGAACTGAAGCTAAGGTTCTTTCATCAGGGAGCATATCTAAAAGGCAAGAAGAAGCAGGCTGTGCGTTGTTAGCTGTGTTTGAAAATTATTTATGCAAAACAGTAGGTCTTGGTTGATTGCCTGGACTGTAGCCTGCCTATCTTCTGTCACAGAGAGCATATAGTGACAGGAGATGAAAAAATTAAAAGCCTTGGAAAGACCTCCTAGATAGGCAAATGGCAGAATATGCCTCACAAATTCCGAAGGGAGAGAAAAGGGAGATGAGGAAACTGGCATTTCTTGAAAGCACCTTATGCTGGATATATGCAATTATTTCCTCTTTATCCCAGTGAGCTGGATAATGCTAAACATATCTTGCAGATAAGGAAGCTGAAGCTCAAAGAGGTTAGGTAACAGCCACCATGAAGTACTCTAGCTGGGATTCAAAACCAGGATTCTCCCACTTATTCTGAACCCCCTGGACTCTTTGTTCTGCTGTTAGTATATTCTACCACTACTGCCGGTAGTAGCCTTGACTGACTGTTTTCACTAAACTGCAGTTCGTTCTAAGAAGCTACTGGTGTGCCAGAAGACTACCATAAGATGACCAAGAAAACGTTGCTATTATGTAGAGGGGAGGAGAGAAGAACAAAAGAGCGGAAAGGAAGAAGGAAAACCCAATGGAAATCACAAAAGACTGCGAGGCAGAGAAAAGCCTTTAAGCTTTTGACAAAGTGTAGAAAGAAGAAAACAGTACTCCTAAGGCGTGAATTTTCCAGAGGATAGATTTCTAATTCTAATAATCCTATTAAAATGTAGACGAAAGCTCCAGGGAACCCTAGATACCCTTTTTTTCAAATATGGCTACTTGCTTTTTGCCTTTTGTCATCCCCACCCAACTCCCTCAGGGTCATTGGTTTGGGACCTTTCTGCATTTCCCGAACTGTGAATTAGTCTTTGACTTTTTACCTCATTCTTTAAGAAGTAGTCTTGCCAAGATCAAATTGCCCAAGATGTTTAGGTCAGCAGTCACCGAATGCTGGTGTACAGGGGGAACATGGACCATGATGAGGCTGTCAGTGCTCCGGGTTGGAGCGAGAAAAATGAATAACCCAGTGAGCTTTTCATACACTAAACCCATCTCATACTGACCATCATTTAGTTTGAGATTATGTTCTTCTTGTTTGTTTGGTATTTCAGTGTTTCTTGTTTTTTGAAATGATGGGGAAAGCAGATGATTCCTCTTACATACTTAAAAGAAACCTAAATGGTCTGTGAAATCCTTTCTCAGCCAATTTCAGGCACCAATTTGAGAGACATGCCTAGTCATTGGAAAGAATCTGGTGATGGACATTGACTTAGACTCCGAAGAATCTCTCAGTGAGGGAGCTGTTACTATATCTGATGGAAGAGTTCATGGCTTGTTTTAAAGGCTCAATTAGATTATATACGTTAAGTTCCAACTGCAGCATCTGGTAAATGACTGGTATTAAAACAAGTATTTAAGAGGTATTCTTTTTCTTTCTCAACCCTCCTTTCATTGAGATAGCTTTGTGAATTGCATGACTTTTAATCACTTTGGCCCTGGTCTGCTAAATGGCATTATTAGTCCAAATTCCATTAAAAAATTTATTATTAAAGTATCTTTGATATACAATGTTATATACATAATGATTTGACAATTCTATACATTATGTAATGCTCACCATTCTAAGGGTAGTGTCCATCTACCACCACACAAAGCTGATAAGATATTATTGATTATATTCCCTTTGCTTACTTTTATTTTATTTTATTTATTTATTTGAGAGGGACAGAGAGTACAAGTTGAGGGGGAGGGGAAGAGGGAGAAGCAGATGCCCGACTGGGCAGGAAGCCTAACGTGGGGCTCTGTCCCACAACGCTGAGATTACGACCTGAGCCAAAGGTGGCCACTTAACCAACTGAGCCACCCAGGTGCCCCCTATGCTGTAATTTTCATTCCCTCGTTTCTCTTATAACTGGACATTTGTATCTCTTAATCCTCTTTATCTATTTTACCCAGCCCCCTACCCCACTGTCCTCTGGCAACGACCAGTTTTTTCTCTGTATTTATGTTTGTTTCTGTCTTTTGTTTGTTGCTCATTGGTTTTATTTTTTAGAATCCATATGTGAGTGAGAACATATGGCATCTGTCTTTCTCTGGCTGACTTACTTCACCTAGTGTAATACCTTCTAGGCCCATCCATGTTGTCCCAAATGCCAAATTCTCATTCTCTCTCATGGCCAAATATATTCCATTGTGTACACACACACACACACACACATACACATCCCATATATATATCCACCTACTTACCACATACCATATGCACATATATATGTAAAGGTTTACATATATTATTACCATATACATTATTATTATTAATATATTATTACTACTATATATTACACTATATATTATAGATTACCATATTTATTATACCACATGCCACATATATACACTATATATAAATATATATATACACATACATATGTGGTATACACACACACACACAGACACACACAAAATGGAAAAATGGAATATTACTCCATCATAAAAAAGAATGAGATCTTATTATTCATGACAAACACAACATATTTATCATATACCATATATGCATATATGTATGTATTTAAAATATATATGTAGTATATGTATGGTATGTATATATTATTACTGTATATACATATATGCACATATGTATCTGGTATACACATGCAATGGAATACTACTCAGCCATAAAAAGGGCTGAGATCTTGCTATTCACAACAACATGCATAAACCTAGAGGATATTATGCTGAGTGAAATAAGTCAGAGAGAGAAAGACAAATATCATATCTATCTGTAGAAACACACACATATATATATATACATATATATATGCCACATCTTCATCCATTCATCTATTGATGGACACTTAGATTGCGTTCATATCTTGGCTATTGTAAATAATGAACACAGGAGTGCATATATCTTTTCAAATTAATGTTTTAATTTTCTTTGGGTAAATAGCCAGAAATGGATCATATGGTATTTCCATTTTTAATTTTTTGAGAAAACTCCATATTGTTTTCCACAGTGGTTGTAGCAATTTATATTTCTACCAACAGTGCACTGAAGTTCTTCTTTCTCCATATCCTCACCAATCCTTGTTATTTCTTCTCTTTTTGATACTACCCATTCTGATAGATGTGAGATGTTACATCATTGTGTTTTTGGTGTGCATTTCCCTGATCATTAGTGATACTGAGCATTTTTTCGTAAGTCTGTTGGCCATCTATATGTCCTTTTTGAAAAAATGCCTATTCAGGGTAACTGCCCCACTTTTTAATTAGATTATTTGGGTGTTTTTGTTTATTTGTTTGTTTTGTTTTGTTTTTGGTATTGAGTTGTTTAAGTTCTTTATATACTTTGGATATTAACATTTATTCGATATATCATTTGCAAATATCTTCTCCCATTCATTTAGTTGCCTTTTTGTTTTATTGATTTCCTTTGCTGTACAAAAGCTTTTCATTTTGATGTTGTCTCAATAGTTTATTTTTGCTTTTGTTTTCCTTGCCTCATGTGACTTATCCATAAATATGTTGCTAAGGCCAATGTCCAAGAGATTACTGTCTGTTTTCTTCTAGTAGTTTCTTAAAAAATATTTTATTTATTTATTTATTTGAGAGAGTGAGAGAGAGTATGAGTGGGGGTAGGAGCAGAGGGAGAGGGAGAAACAGATTCCCCAACAAGCTGAGAGCCTGACACAGGACTTGATCCTATGACCTGAACAAAAAGGAGGTACTTACCCAACTGAGTCACCCAGGTGCCCTCTTTCTAGGAGTTTTATGATTTCACATCTCACATTTAGGTTTTTAGTCCATTTAGGTTCATTTTTGTGTGTAGCATACATTGTGTATTTTTGTGGTCCAATTTCATTCTTTTGCATGTAGCTGTCTAGTTTTCCAAGCACCATTTATTGAAGAGACTGTTTCTTCATCATTGTATATTCTGGCCTCGTTTATCATAGATTAATGAGTCACATAGTGTGGGCTTATTTCTAGACTCTCTATCCTGTTCCATTGATCTCCAGCTCAGTTTTGATGACAAAAAGACCTCTCTATTTTTGTCAATTTCCCCATCTGAATGAGAATTATTAAAGACCCAGTTGGGATTCTCTAGAGCATCTTACGATGACTTATCACTTATCCCTCACTCCTACCATAGATACATAAACACACGCAGAGGCAAATATTATTGCCTGGTTTGGGTCATCAAATGTTTAATACAGTTAAACCTATACCTTAACTAAGTAATAGCCACAATATCCTTAAAATAAAAATGAACATGTGAATCAAGCAGTGTTGTTTTCTCATGAAATATTTAGAAATGAACCCAAGATTTGTCATCTTTTAATGTTGTAACTAATTAGTGGTCTTTCCTTTAGGAGTCCCTACCTTGATAGAACCAATCATTTCCTCTCTTCTCCCCTACAGAGGCATATCTGTATTGGAATGTGCCAAAGTATATGTGTAATACTTGGCACAGTGTCTGACACACTGTAGTTGCTCAGTAGATGTTACTAGATCACTAAATGAATGGTCCCTGCTCAGTATCAAGTCTATTCTACTGAGCAATGTACAAAGGTTGCCCAAGTAGACACAAGAGAAGAAAAAGTTTAGGCTCATTAATGTGCCATTCATCCAGACATCCCCACACCCATCTCCAACACCAGGAAAGATTTACCTCTTCTCTACATAGTTCTCTGGTTGAACGTTGTACCCTTGCTTGTCTGTTTGATCTTACTTTGCCTTTGTATACTCAAATTGATTCTCATTGAACCAGTTTTGTCAGTGTGTGGGATTTTTGTTGGGAGAAGAAAGCATATATTAATTTCCTTTTCCTTGAGTCCTACCATATCCTTTTCCTTCCTTAGGATGAATCCTTTGCACCTGTTTTCTGTTTTGAGTTGATGTCAGGGTGTGAGCTTTATGGAGGAGTAATTTCTGAGGACCTGCCTGCAACTTTCTCTTCCCTCCACTCCAAAGTCCACACACATGTTCGAGTTCTGTTCCAGGATGTTACAGCATGTAGGAATACATGAAATGGCACACCGTTTGGGTGCTTTCAAGAGTCCAGCTATATGATAGCTCAGCAATCTGGGCAGGAAGGGAATCGATAGTTGTGCTGGATGCTCTGTTAGGTACTTTAAAGCACATTATTCCATTCTCTCTCAAAGAACTTTGGGGTATTATTATGGGAAAGTAGAGGAAAAGGAAGCCAAAGACCAGCTAGCCTTTGTGGAACACACCACAACTAGCCCTTGATGTCAAGCATCTTTCTAAGTGCTTTTATGTAACTTTGCAATTCTTGGAGGCAATGATACGATTCTCATTTTACAGATGTGGAAGTGGAAACTCACGGGGTTAAATCTCTCACAAAAAAGATCCACAGTGAGAAACAGAGAAGGCTAGAGTTTGAACTGCATGTGCCGGCTTGGACACACTTTGTGTGTTTTTCTTGTTCATTTTTTAAGGACTGCATTTGCACGTGTTGCTGTTTGCTTCTCATTCAATGGTGTTCTTGTATTATCAGTGCATATTTATGTTCTTTTAGACTACATTCACTGTCCTGTTTGGCCAGTAAGTACTTTTTGTGCTTTCCTATGTACTTGAAACTGATTTGCTGAAGTCTTACTCTTAGTATAAACCTGAAAGTGAGATTTTTTTTTTCCCAGTTCTCCAGTGATTTTGTGCTGAAAATCACCTTTCTCCATGGGTGGTAGCTCCCTCAGTGCCATCTTGGACAGATCCTACCAATTCCAGCCATGTTTGTCATTAGCAAAATCTTATTCTAATACCTGAGGCTTGGTTCTGGTCACTGGTAAACTCTAGTCTCAAACTTGTTTTGAAACTCTTCTCCTCTCCCCCAGGACAGGTGAAGTATACTTCTGGTCAAGTGAATGAAGTTGTAGCGGGGATGGCAGGAGATGGAGAGACGCCACAGTTGCTCTTTATATACCCCTTGCTCCCACCATGGGGATCATACATCTCAGTTTTGGGGGTTATTTCTAGTTTGTACCTTTTGTTTCGGTGTAGTTATTAATAGCAACTCCCTTGATTCTCAAAATTGTCTTGGCTTGCATAATATATTACAAGCTCACCCTACCTCTTCCTCTTCTCTGTCCTGACCATCTGCTGTCAGAGTGGGAATGTGGTATGGGGAGGCAGACATCTTCTTGGTGAGATCTGTAGACTGTGGCATCCATCAATCGTCTCCCTGTGTTGCAGATATCCAAATGTTCCTTCTCTGGTGGGTTGAACTCTTCAGGGGACCTATAGGAGCTTCCCAGTCCACAGTTCTCTAATTCCAGCTTTTCTTCCTCTGTATCATATCAGATTTTGCCTCCAACAGTGTCGTGCCCAACAGCTTCCTGCAAGGGGTCCCTCTCTCACTAGGAAGACATACTGTACAACCCTTTTGCAACAAAAAGGGAGGAATTAATCTGTGTTCCTCAATGCTGCCCTCCCACAGATGCCACTTCCTCTCATTTCTCAGTTTTCTTTTCATAGAGACTTTAGTGGAAGGAGAAAGAGGTATTGTCTGCTCTGGTGCTTCTAAGTATATCATAAGGAAGTAAACGGGCCATAATTCCTTGAAATTAGAATGTATGGAATTCTACTTCCAGGTGCCCAGAAATCTCAAGGCAATTGGTAAAGTCCTCCTTGACATCATGTTACATATGGATGATAAGTACCAGTTTCCATATATATGGCAGCATGAGCCATACTGATAAGGTCAGCCATGTTGTCACGGAAATTCAATAGGAACTAGCACTCTGTTAGGTCCAGTTTTGTCTTTGACTCACCTTTTAAAAATGTGTTCCCCTCCATTCAAAGATTTTTAGTTACAATTTAGAAGTGGAGGGGGCTCCTTCCTAATCATCTTGTCAACAAAAAGACATTGTCTTTCCCTAAGAAGCCACTTTAACCAATCAACAATGATTCTCCAGAAAATAGGAAAAAAAAAAAAAAAACCAAAAAACCCCAAGAGTAGATGAGAGAACTCCTGATTCTTAAATACCATCTGTGAACATAGCCAACTTTCCATTTTCTTTGATTTCTCTAAAACCAGATTAAAAATTCCTCCAAGGGCTGGAGCCATGTCTTATCTGTCTTTGCATTGCTGGTAGCTAACACAATGTCTGACGCCTTGTATTTGTTCAAAAATAATTCGCTCCCGATTACATTTGTGTTTGTACCATGCTCAGTGCCTAGCATGATGGGATAGTATTTTTATTATTGGTGAACTACTGAATCGTTCCTTTGCCTCATTTTTCAGATCGCTTTAAAAAAGAAGGAGCTCATTTCGAGAATGTACCATCTAGTTTGAACCGCATTTCTCCAAACTTTGCTTTCTTTGCACCAATGCCAGGACGTTATCATGGGAAGAGTTTTGAATTAGGGCTCAGAAAATGATCTTCACACCTCAGTCCCTTTTAGAGACCCCATGGATGCCAGTGTTGCTGTCTAGGCAGCCATTGGAACATTTATTTTTATTAACTTGCCTGCGCATGCTCCTTTCTTTGTTTAGTGGCATTCCCCCCACCCCCTTCTCCCTCCCAGCCCTGCGGGACTCCCAGGTGGGGGATGGCCTGGTCAGGAGTCAGGCTCAGGGCTCCGCTCGACTCATAAATGTGGAAATAACAAAATGTGTTCCCTGAAGCTTTGCAGCGTTGTCAGGAAATGGGCTGCTTGCATGTTGCACTTCCATGGATCTGGAAATTCTGCCGAGCTTGGGTTGACTCCAGAAGAAAAGTTTAAAAGTGTTTGGGGAAGAGAGGAATTAAAGCGGGCCATTAGTTGGAAACACCAACGCTCCTGCTGAGTCTGGTCTTGGCCGGCTACTTGGCAGCCCGTGATGCTGGAGCGTTGTGTGTACTGTGGTGGGGAGGGTTGCTTTTCTAAGGCTTGGGGCTTTGCAGAAACTTTCTTTCCCACATTTTTCATATCTCAGAAGTTTGCGTGGCACCTTTGGGAAGGAGTGGCAGGTCGTTCTTGTTTCTGCCCAGGAGAAAACAAGGCACAGAGAAGTCTAGGCTTCTAACTCCTCATGGAAGGAGAGCCTGGGCCCTCAGTAAATACGTGTGGGATAAGTGAATGGGTCAAAAGGATTTGAGTAATGATCACATGTGTCAAAGGTGGGGCCTGAGCTCTTTGGGGACCATGAGTTACTCGGATGAATTCAGGGGACATGAATGATGGGCCTTGGTACCACTCTTTCTTCTTTTGTGTTACTGACACAACACCTTCCTCATTACTCGAAACTCGGGAAGGAAGGTTCTGGTATTTGAAAAGGTCTACATGGAATTTTCAGGTCACACAATGAAGCTGTCATACTAGGGGGATGGGGTTTTGGTTGGAGGAGTACAAAGTTCAAAGTTTTTCCCTTCTGTTGGCTTTCTCTCTGTGTTTCTGGACCTAAGAAGCTGTGAGACCTAGAGGGTAGGGGAGGGAGTGAGGGCAGTGGCTGCAAGGCATGATGGCCTCTCGTCCTTGCTTCAATTTAGGCCCTAAGATGATGAGGTAAAATGGCTGACCAGTCACCTGGAAGAAGCACAGCTGATTTTGGGTGGTTGGTATTGTCCCTGTGGGCTGCTTCTCAGAAAGCTCCTCAGGAGACTAGAAAGGAATCCGACCACCAATCAAGTTAAAAGAGATGTGGCTCTGGCTTTATGCTTATTTTAAATGTATTTCATTATTTTTTTCCCAGGATGCAGTTTGGGGAGGAATTTTTAGGGGGTTCTCTCCCCTCTGTCCTCAGAATCTTCCACTGTGAGAGTCTCTCAACCTACAACACTTGTGTTGAAATCTTGGTTCTGCCCTCACATGCTGTGTGACCTTAGGCAAGTTACTTAACCTTTCTGAGTCTCTGCTTCCTTGGGTGGAAAGCGGGGATGATAATGAGCGGCAGTCACAGGTTTGTTATTAGATTTTTGTAGAATTAATACACGTGAAGCTCTTAAAATAGTGTATATGTGCTAGCCGACATTCTTGTCATTTTGCTTAAGTGCCACCAATCACCTAATTTGACACAGAGGCCAAAGCAGCTAGTTTTCAAAAGTGGTACTTTGTGATAGAGTCCTGTCTGGTGGCTGGGGAAGGAGCTAGTTGTACTCTCAAGGTTTTCTTACAAATAGTAGGCTCCTGTAAAAATTCTGATTTCAGTCTTTGTTACCTTCACAAGTACTTACTGAACCCGTCCTGGCTTTAATTCTCCAAGCACTTTGAAGAGTGTACTGTACTAGTTGTCCATATGAATTTTAGGGCATTTTGAGTCTGTTGGTTAATGTTTTTGAAACCTTAAAAGGAAAGGCTCTAAATGTCTTTTCAAGCCCGCACCTCTGTGCCCTTCTGCTTTGAGAACCAGTTATGAAATTTTAGCTGGGATTAAACACACCATGTCAGGGAATGGTCTGGAGTCTTCTGGAGTAAATTCATGCACCGTAAGCAGTTCGTTACTTGTCTCTAAATTATTAAGAAGAAAAGAAAAGAAAAGGTGGGAGGGAGCTGGCTCAGATCACCTAGGCAAAGCGATTTTCCATGAACACAGCTATCCCAATGCACAACAGGAAACTTATTGAAAACCTAGCGGGTTGGAGAAAAACAGTAGCTAGCGTGACAAAGAGTGTCAGGAGAAGATAGAGAGAGAATGCAGAGGGCACAAAATTACCCAAAATTATCCGGAGAGCTGAACATAGCTCTCTGTTGGGGAAACTTTCGGTAAAGTCCCGCCTGGGAGTATCCATAACTCTAAGGGGGCGCTCACATCTGCGCGTGCATGCCCACCCACATGCACCCACACATGCACACGTATCTGGCCCTCGAATTTCAGATAACCTAACCCGATGCTAACCTTGGCATAGCTACAGAAGTATAGTTTTACCGGGATGAACTGTTGTTGAACAATTTCTCCAATGCATTAGTCATGCAGGTTTTTAAATGCTTTTTAATGCACCCGGCTTCCTGATTTGATGTGGGAAGGGAGAATATTATCATTTCTGAGTGCCAGCGGTATTCGTGCACTCTGTGTAATATATAAAAGCAATCATGTGTCATCTGTATCAAGGGATTCTACTTGGTCAAGTAGCTGGACCTATCTTTTATGAGTTCCTTTGAATTGCCAGAATTGAGAAAGCACAGAATTACCTATAGAAACAGACATAGAAAACGATGGTGAAGTCAGCGTGTTGCTTTGAACAGGTAATAACTTCCTACTTTGCCAAATCGATGTTTTACTGAATCAACTGGAATTAAAGTGTGTCTGATATTGCTATTTTATCCTTATTTTTATTAGGATTCCTTTCTGAAAACCTGTAATGAATTTTGTATTTACCCATAAGATTTCAACAAGTAGTGAAATAATGATTTTATTTTATTTTTTTTTTCTGAGAGCCTGCTGTGCCAGGCATTATGGCTAGTGACTTAGCTATAGTATTAAAGTAATACTTCTCAAAGTGTGCGCCCTGGCTGCATCAGCATTACCTGGGAAACTTAGAAATTCAGACTCTCAAGGCTCAGTGGGTTGGGCCTGTGCCTTCGGCTTGAGTCATGATCTCAGGGTCCTGGGATCAAGCCCCGCATCCGGCTCTCTGCTCACCAGAGAGCCTGCTTCCCCCTCTCTCTGCCTGCCTCTCTGCCTACTTGTGGTCTCTTTCTCTGTCAAATAAATAAATAAAATCTTAAAAAAAAAAAAAAAGAAAAAGAAATTCAGACTCTCAGACTTCATTTCAGGGCTCCTGAATCAGAAACTCTGGGGATCGGTCCTAGTAATCTACCTGTTAATGAGACCTTCAGGTGGTTCTGATGCACGTTCATGTTTGAGAATTAGTGAGTGAGTTAGGGTAACTACATACTGAGAAAGTAGTTACTTAACTACTCCACTGACTTAGGGTAAGATGAGTCTGCTATAACAAAGAGACTTAACCAGTATATGTTTAAATTTATATCCTGCTAAAAGTGATGAGGATCATCACACCCACTCTATAGATGAGAATACTGAGATTTAAGGAGATTTAAATCACATGGCTGGATTCCCAAATCTGGCAAATCCATCTTCGAAGCCTGTTTTTACCACTAGTCTATGGAATCAATAACTGTAGTGCTTCGGTACGGACATATTAATGTTAAAGTGGGTTAGAAAAAGTTTTAGATCTGGAGGTAATCAAGATTGAGAACTATATATACTATTTGCCTTTGGTTCAGAGACTCTTTCTTTCACTGATTTGCCATATGAAACTCAGCAAATGACTTAGAATCTTACTTCTCTTATCTGAAATAGGATAATGATGGTGCATTTCATTGTATGTCTGTTGAGAACAAAGGAGATATTTTCCAGGGCACTTGGAACTCCTCAGAAAGCACGATGTCATTCAGCTGGACTTTACTAAATACATAACAACCTAAAAAGTTATGTAAAAATAAATTTTCCTCAACGAGGTATACTTTGAATATCCCAAGGAAATATCAGTATACAAATATTACAACCCCTAGTTGGAGTAAAAATAACATATCTGTGATACAAACCATATTCTCCAATACAGTAATATTTTGCCAAGGAGCAATAGGAGAACTCTTTGAAAAGCAGGTAGCATGGAACCATTGCTTCAATGGGAAAAGAAGAGATTGGGGATTGTACATTTCAGAGGCACAATAACAAAGTTGCTGTTTTTGGTTCAGGAATTTCAATAGTCAAGGTGTTTTATGGCCTTGAGTGTGTGGCTCTGACATGTTAGCATCATGGGATGTACCCAACATTTGAATACATTGAATTTTTCCTACAAATAATAGCCTTAATTTCCCAAACATAGCAGCACTGTTGTTAATATCGGCTTTCTCTTACATACCTTCAATCAACTTTTTAGACTTCTGTTTCACACTGAAAAGCACACTGCTCTTTAACCTAGATAGTAAGCTATCCATGGTGCAATGTTTCCTTTTCCTACCACAATGTTAGTTTCCAAAAGAGAATAATTTTAGACAATTATGTTACTTTTTTAATCCATTGGATAAAAATCAATTAGGTAGATGAAGTCTTATATTACAGCAAAAATACCTAAATATGCTTCTGATTAATGTCTGTGTTTTTAAAGGGGCATGCACCTGTGTTTTTAGGCTTCCAGTTCTATAGAGGGATGCTGTTTTGAAGTTTTAGAAATGTAAAAGTCAAAATAGGGATTCAGATTTCCTGAGGTTTTCTGGTGGAAGCAGCTTAGCTTTTAGTAAGTTTGGAGACAAGTGGCTTTTTCAGAAGGCACAGGGGAGGGAACACAAGCAGGGAACACAAGCCGCAAACCCAAATGTTCTCAGAGGCAGGGAAGCTAAAGGTGAGACGCGGGCAATGTAATGGAGTATGGTGGGGACTCTGGCAAAGCCAAGAGGGCCCCTGGGGGATTTTGCATCTCCGCTCCAGCCGATGGTTGCCATGTAGAATTCCTGCCAAGTGTTGCCAGATTTTTTAAAAAGAGGAGCTAGAACTGTGAATTTCTGTGTGATATCTCCTAATTTTCAAATGTGAATTCAAACGCTCTTATAATAGTGTGATCTCTAACATCTGAACAAAACAAGGCTCATTTGTGACCAGGGCATTGGTTGATGTCTGCCAACTTGTACCATCTGAGAAATGCAGGTTGGGGTGTGTGTGTGTGTGTGTGTGTGTGTAACAGGCAAGTTAGGATAGCAGTAGTGAAGGGATTGTATTTACTGAGTCAATTCAATATGTTTATGCAAAGGTTTAGGTAACCTGAGGTAAATATGATGTAGTCTTGATCTTCATGTTATTTTAGTAAGAGTGGGCACATCTAAATGTTAACTCAATACTCTTATGATATATTATCATGGAGTCATGAAAGAAGTGAATTCCACCATTCTTCAATATTTTGGTTGACTAATTGGGGTCATATTGGTGGTTGGCTTATAACCACAAATGAAGCCCCCGAAACTTCACTGAAGTTTAATATATTTAAATTGGTTTCAGATTATATTGGTAACACGAGCAACTGTAGGTGCAACCACAACTTCATATTTATAATGGAATTGTCCAGTGGACATCCTTAGGGCATGACTTCACCGTAAGAAGTGAAAGGAGGAACAATATACTCTTTTAATTTTCACTCCACCGAAAGAGTCCTACATAATTCAGCTGTGGCTGTGTTCTACTACTTGTGGTTGGTGCGGTTCCTCTGGCTCATAAAAATAAAAACCATTTCACATCATCCCTCCTCGATTGTCTCATAAACGTAAATCAAAAAGGGAAAAAAGCTATAAAAGAAATACAAATACCCACTAGATAGGCTAAGAAATAATGGACTAGGATTATTCCTTAACATACTTAAGTATGGTGCTTTGCATAAGAGATATACTCTCTTAGTCAATAGACGGGTTCCTGAAAAGTTACTTGTAAATCAACTTTGCAAAGCGAAATCATATTTTAAATGCATTAGATGAGTTTGCTATTTAAAGGAAAGCTAGGATTAATCTTTTTGGAAAGCAAAAAAAAAAAAAAAAACAAACAAACCCCAAATCTATTTTAAAAATGAAATCTCAATTCTAATATATATCTTGGCTCCAAGTTCATGAGGCCATTCAGTAAGTTTATTTCAGCTGTGGTCCTCATTTTGTTTACTTCTCCAGCACATTGCACCTGAAGACCTCCAAAGCCTTTGCATATAATGCGTTTGAAGTGTTGCTTCTGGATTCTGGTGAGATTACACATCCACAAAGACTTGAATCAAACTAGAGATGCTTAGTAAATTTGCAAATCAAATGAATTTGCAGGCAGATGAGGGGTTATATCTGAATCAGTGTTCTCAATTTTCATGGGTTGCACACATGAGGCAGGGCTCAGTAGGTTCTAATAAGATGGTCTTTAATCCCTATTTCACCATATGTAGAAATTAAAAGTTTAGACCAAGAGGTCATGCTTACCTCCATGTCTGGGCTCCTGATCCCTCCTAGTTAATTCTATATCATAATAAACATGTGAAACTCAGCCCACTGCTCAATCTCAATAAAAATTCACACACAAACAAAGCATAGGTAGGTACAGGAGATAGGAAAGTGGAATGTAGACAAGGGGAGAGTTATCCCTGTAGTAACAAAGAATCCAAGTTCAACACTGGCCTGTACCATGTTTAAAACGGTTTAATTCCACCACCCAGGGATTTTCAATGGACTCTGTGAAGTCTTTTAGACTGGAGCCATCTTAATAGCTGTTTTTATACTTTCCTTTACCTGTTTCTCCTCGTTATTCCCTCTATTTCAGAAAAGAAAAAGATCCTGCTAATGCAGAAGAATTAATTGTTCTCCTTTGTTGCCTGAATACCTGCCAAGTCCTCCAAACTCACCTTCTAATCTGAGCCTTTGGTTCATCAAGGTCTTTTCCAAAACAAAGACAATTTCCTCTTTAGAAATTTTCAAATAAAACTTTCACCTCCACGTCAAAAGAAGCAATGGTATTCCCCTTCAAATTAACTTAAGTGGAATTAAGAAAACCTCAGAAATCATGATTAGATTGGAGGGGAGTCTTCCAGATTGTCCGTGCAGGTAGGAAGAGGAGTTGGCTTCAGAAGGACTGGAGGGGGACTAGGAATGCAGCCAAGTTAGTCGTTTTCTGGTCTCTTGTTGTTTTGTCTGAGCCCACATGCTTCTTGTACCATATTCTCTGTTCCCATCTCTTCCTTTCTCTCAGTAGACAGGCTATATCTGCTTCTTTATGCACATGGCTGCCCCATTGGCTTCCAAATTCGCTCAGCTAGTTATGGACACCAGCTCCAGTTTTCAAGCATCCTCGGTACTTTTCCAAATTTCCTGGTGAGGGAATCTGATTGTAGGTCTTGGATCCCATGCCCATCAGCCATGGGGAGTGGAGGATGATGGGGTGGGGGGTGTGGGGGGGTCATATAGTAATAATGAAGGCTGTGTGAACGCTGTGTGAACCAACCACTGATGGTGCAGAAGGGACACTTTTTAGAGCAGAGGGTGAGCCAGGTTCATTTTCAAAATAGGAGTCAAGTGCAGGTAAGAATCCTAAAATCTTAAATAGTTACAGTGTATTTGATCTGCAGATATTACAGTGTTCATTGCCACAAGGTATCCAGTATAGTTCAGAGCATGAATGTACCATGAGGGATCCGGAAAGTAAAAGAAGACAAGAAAGAAAATGATCTTATTCTTACTGGTAGGCCATGCCAAGAGGGAGTGTTGCAAAAGGAAACACATTGAAAATAAGTCCAAAAAGTAATATAATTCAGGGCAAAAAAGGGACTGAGATGTAGACTTGAATTAACTGAATTTTAACCATGAGAAACAGGGTGTGTTCTGTGTGCCTTATGAAATAACGACTTGAGTCCAGAGTGGGGGGAGGGGGAGGTAGAGGGAGGTGTGTTAAGGAAGCCTTTTGATGGCCTTTCTTATTACCTCTGTGTTCAGCTGGAAGAGGAGATAATAACTGATTGGGTATGGAGAAACCTTTTTTCATAGTATTGAACAATTTAAAAATTTTTTAGAGAGAGAGTGCACAGGAACGGTGGTGGGGTGAGGCAGAGGGAGAGGGAGAGAGAGAATCTTAAGGAGGCTACATGCTCAGTGTGGAGCTTAGTGCAGGGCTCAATCTCAGGACCCTGAGATCATGACTTGACCTGAAATCAAGAGTTGGTCACTTAACCAAATGAGCCACCAAGGTGCCCTGATAGTATTTAACAATTTAACAAAATAGCCAGAAGTTACTATACTTAATCTCTTTTAAAAATGGTAGAGATAATCTCCTTTGCCTGGGTAAACAGAAGCCGGAAGAAGCCAAGACAGTCTTATAAACTCTTACATAGGCTCTTCTCTCCAGGCCACCACCTATTAGCTGACATTAAATCCCTCTTTCCACAAATAAAGTCACATACTTTGAATCTCAAATTTTCGGCAACCAAAATTTGCAAATTTCTCCTAGAACTCTCCTTTCACTGAGTAAATATATTTTTAGTAATGTTTAAGTTGCTTAATTTTTATGGCAAAGAGACCAGTGAACAATTAGAAAATGTCCTCATTTTATTCCACCAGGGACTCTGGCCGACTTGAGCTCAGACATTCTCTGGGTTCAGGTCACATGAAGACATTATTATCACCTCATTGTTCAGAGCACCTGGCTAGAGAACTTGGAGGGTGAACCATTGCTGAATGACAAACGCAGTAAGCACTGGCCTGCTCTGTATAATTATCCAGCTGTCGTGGTGCACTGGGCAATTTTTCTTTCCAATGTCTCCTCCCCTCTGCCCAGCTTCAAACCACATAGTAAAGAGAAGAATCCACAGAGCTCTGCATTAGAGCTTTTAGAGCAACCACAATGCAATCAAAGTTATCAGGCTGCAGGAGGGCAGAAGCCATTTCTAGAGTGTGGTTGACCCATATGTTGCACTTGGGTTGTTATATGGGTCAGACAAGGGTGCTACTCATTGGAGCCACATGTGAAAATGGTGATGACTCAGGCTCTCCTGCTTGCTTGATGTCTTAGTTCCCAACCTTGTCCTCTAGCTCTTCAGACTGAAGGAAGGAGACTGAATGGGTAAGATCCATGACAGAGCTCAGGTGGCTGTGTTCCAATGTGAAGCTCACGCCCTGAGCTCTCCGGATTGTTCTGGATCTGTGAAGAATTAGATTCTAGGACAAGAGCACAAGGAAGTGTAAATCAAGAAAAGGAGAATAGTTTATTTATGGATAAGTTTTATCTATGTTGCAAAGCTTTATCATCTGCTGTCACTGAGAACCATCATAAACATCTTATGATGCTAACAGCATAATCATGGAGAGAAAAGTCCCTATAGATCTACACAGCATAAAAATGCTGCTGCAGATAGGTTATGTTTTGATATTCAAGTTTACCAGAATCTATGCATTTGGGCCCAAAATGACCAGAGACTAGACTTTAATTTCTTGGACCTTTTTCATTTTCATTGATCTGTACAATAGATTGGTTTACCACTGGCTGATGGCACTCATCTCAGAGATTTGATGGTAGAAGATAAGGTTGCTGACAATATTTGCCTCCTGACATTGTTTTTGTTTTTGTCATTGTTGTTTTTGCTTTTTTGTGTTGTTTTTTTAGAGAGGGAGAGAGAAAGGGAGGGAGCACAAGCGAAGGCAGGAGCAGAGGGGCAGGGAGGGGGAAAGAATCCCAAGCAGACTCCATGCTGAGTGCAGAGTCAAGTCGTGGCTCCATCTCACGGCCCTGAGATCATGACCTGGGCCAAATCCAAAAGTCAGACACTTAACTTACTGAGCCACCCAGGCACCCCAAGAAAGAGAATCTTAAGCAGGCTCCACACCCAGTGCATGAGCCCACCACAGGGCTCAGTCTCATGCCTGAGATCATGATCTGAGCTGAAGTTGAGTCAGATGCTCAACCATCTGAGCCACCCAGGTGCCCTGCCTTCTGACATTGATTGTAAAGTAATTCACAGATGATTAAATTTTAAGATCCAGGATAGTATAAACCAAATATTCTATTTTTTAATATTTTACATATGTTACTATATTGTGCATAAAAGGGATGCTTCTTAAATACTTGGTAACTAGCATATGACAATATGTTTTATTGAAGTCATGATGTCAACAGATATGATTTATAAATACAGATCTAAATTTATATATAATTATATAACATAATTATAAACATACATTTATATATTTATAATACCTATATAAGTTTATATTATATATATATGAAATTTCCATTTACTCAACTATTCATTTAATATGAATTGTTAGGTTTTCTACTTTTAGCAGAATTTTTACTCAGGTTTAGGAGGTTTATTTATTTATTTATTTATTTATTTATTTTAGGGAAAGAGAGAGCTCATGTGCACACGAGTTGGAGGGGGGCAGAGGGAAAGAATCTTCACGCAGATTCTCCACTGAGCCCAGAGCCAATGTGGGGCTCCATCCCATGACCCATGAGATCACGACCTGAGCTGAAACCAAGAACTGGTCGTTTAACTGACTGAGCCACTCAGGTGCCCCACAAATCTAGGCGGGGTCTAGTCTTATTAAACTATAAGAAGTTATTTCAATATTGTGAGTTGGATTTGACAGAAATCATGAAATATCCTAATTTAAATAAACATTAACCAAATTATGATTGCTTCTTTAGATGTTACACTTATTTAAGGGTTACCACTTTGGTTTTATGTAAGTATACCCAACCTCAATTATGGAGACGCCCAGAGAATGGAAGCTTAGTTTTCTTGTGGAAACGGCACATTTTCCATGCCTTATCCTTTATGCTTTTCTTTATGTTATCTGATTTTCTTCTGTGGTTCAATCTCATGATAGGTCAAAGCTTGTGAATCCTCGAGGTCACATACTATTTTTTTCCCCATTTTCTTTCCCTTTCTCCTTAAAAAAACTTTTTATAGAATACATTTAGCCTCCTTAGAAATACCAGTTTTCACTTTATGTCTAAAAATTTTTGATGACTCCAGTGTTCTCACTTTCCCTGGAAACTCAGTGAAGCTGTAAGGCTAAACTCAGGCCAATGAGATGTGAGCCGAATTGGGTGCTATCTTAGAAAGTGTCCTTTAAAGGGAATGTTGCTCCTTCCTTCATTCTTGTGCCTGGAACACAGACTTGATGTGCGGAATCTTAGCAGCTATTTTGGATCATGAGTTGAAACACCACTTCCTAAGGATAGCAGAGCAATGAGATACAAAGAATTAGGAATACCTACTTCCTGACTTCTTCATATAAGGGAGGAATAAATGTTTATATTTTTTTGCATTTTCTTGTTTTGCAACTGAACCTAATTCAAACAGATACTATATCCTAATTTATGCTGGCATCAATAGTTAGATATCTCTCTGGAAAAGATGTAGAAAAATTTAAAATTCACAAAAAGAGATGTTCCTCAGCATCAACAGCTGGGAAATGGAGCTATTCAAATGTCATATGCTATGAGAAATTCCTACTTGATTCAACCAAGTTCCAAACAAAGGACCTCTCGAGGTGGAATACTATTTGATTTGCAAGGGAGTTTTGTGAATTTGTGAGAAGCAAGAGGAAGAAATCTTGGTTCCTATGGGCAACTTGAGAACTTAGAGAGGCTGGACTGGAGACAGAAAAAGGTGTAGAATGATGGAGAAAGCAGCATTTGGAGCCCCTTTCCCACCCACTGTCAGCAGAATTGAGGTGAGAGTTTTGGGAGGCTGGATGACCTGAGCAGAAACCTCTAGAAGCACTGGTGGCAGTAGCTCTGGAAAAGTCATTTTCTTGGGCTGAAATGACCTTAAGTGATGCAGCAGGGAGCTTCATGAAGAAATCTGACCTGCAGATTCAAGGATGTGGGCAGTCATATTAAAATGCCAGCTTTTGCAGTGACATTCATTATAGAGGAATGGCTTCCTGAGAAGGGGCATTTCTCCCTTGCTGAGATGAGGAGCTGCTTGGAGAACTGGGCCTGGGAACCTCAGGACACTGGAAGCAGAGGGATGACAAAGAACGTAAAGGAACTTTCTTGAACAGTCAGGAAGATCATTCCTCTGCACCTGGAAGGAAGCTGCCCCACAGCTAGCCCAACCTTAGAATAGCAGCTATACTAGGAATGTGGAAAAAAATCCTTAATAATGTTGAAACCCCTTCCCCCAACCCAGCCAGCATTGTCAGAACTCATCTCTGTCTTACGTTCTTCAAGCCCATCACTGTGAAAATCTGAAAGGTGTCTTTAAACCATAAGTAAAAATGAATCTCCCACCCTGTTTCTGAGGGAAATATCAGTCCAAAATAGGCTTTTTACTATTTTAATATGAGAAACTAGGAAAAAAAAATGGATCCTGTAAGTAGTTCTGAGTCATAAAGAAATGAATATAGTTTAAATAATCTGAAGGAAAAACGTATCTTGAGTGTGTTTCTTTCAGTTTTCCCTTACCATAAATTTGAACTTAAATTTTTATCGAAGTAATATATTTAGTAGTAGTTTAAAAAGATTTATGCCAGTTTCCTTTCCTTTGTTGCCAGTTCTCATTCCTCTAAGGGAATGATTGAGTAGCTACCTCCAAATTTAACTCATGCATTATGCCATTAATTTTTTAGATATTAATTTGTAGATATTATTTCTTACTATAGAAGGTAGATTCTTTCTCCCACATTTCTCATTATAATCATATTAACACTTTACTAACTAGTATTTACATTAGCTTAATTATGTAAATAATGTTCACAGTTGAGCTACTTATGTGTCCTGTCCTTTGTATCATTTGTATTATTTTCTTTCTTATGCAACTTTTTGTTTTGTCTAGAGTTGACAGTTGCTTTCTTTCTGTTTATTTGCTTAGTTTCTCTGTACCTATAACTAACTTACTGCTAAATTCTCCAAATTACAAGTAAATCTCCTTATGACAGTCAAACAATTTTGGGATATAGTTCCTGGGCTCTCTATTCTCCTGTCCCTTTCTAAGCTTCCTGAGGGGTGGTCATCCTGAGACATCCCTTTACCATTTTGTACATTTCTCTTAGTCTCTAACTGGCTGGGACCTCCAGTTCTCAGACTTTTGTTTTCCTCTTTTGTGATTTACTCCTTTGTTTTGATGGAATGCATCCACAAATGGTTTCCTGGGAGAAGAATTTGGAGAAATGAGAGAGACATTTTCTGAGACCTTGGAAGTCTGAAATTATTCTTACTTGGCTTTGATATTTGATTTATAATTTGACTGAAATTTGGGGTTCTGACTTAGAAATAACTGCGGACAGAATTTGGAAGATCTGGCCCCTTTATCACTTAGCTGCTGGTGTTGCTAAGTCAAATGACACTTTCATTCTCAAACTTTTTTCTGAAGTGACTTACTGGTTTTTTGGGGGGAACTTTAGGTTCTTTTCATTATCCCTAGTAGTCTGAAATTTCACAAAGACAAGCCCTGTAGTTGGTTTATTCGTTATTCTGGGCACTTGGACTTTCATAATCTGGAAAACTATTTTCTTTAGAGATGGCAACTTTTATTGTATTATCTCTTTAATAATTTCTTGTTCTTCTTTATTTTTTAATTTTCTTTTTTCTGGAATTCCTGTTATTTGGATGTTGGACCTGTGCAACTCCTTCTCTAATTTTATTAAAATTTTTTCCCTCCTATTTTCCATCTTTCCTTGTGTGTTTGCTTTACTTATTGGAGATTTTCTCAGCTATCTTCCCTTCTTTAAAAACTTATTAAAGTTTTTAAATTGTTCTCTGAAAGTTCCTTTAAAAAATGACAGCATGTTATTATTTCACAATGCAAAAACCTCTGATTACTTTGAGACTATTAATACTATTTAAAATTTTTTCTAAACTTTTTTTTTTTTTTTTTCTGCTGGCTGCATTGTCCTTGTTTCCTCCTAGTGTATTTTATTTGTTTATTTTGGCCAGTCTTTCCTGTTAGAGCCTTTTCTCAAATGTGTGGTGAACTTTGGCCGTATGTTCATATGTAAAATGAAGATTAAAATTCTCTCCTTGTCAGCTTGTGGCCTTGGAGTGTCATTAGCTGATGGTCTTTTGGGGGGTCCATTTTTAGAGAGGAAGTCTCCAATCTGTTGTAGGGATGCTGGGGGTGGGGTCACCTAGTTGAGTAAGTGTTGTTTTCCTGCCCTTCCCATCCTATTTGCAGAATAATATCTCACCTTAACCCTCAGCTGGGTCAGAGGACCCTGTCCTGACTCTGGATTCTCACTGGTTTTTCTTTCTCCAGAGACATAATCTCCCCAGAAGTGTCCTCTAGGGTAGAGTAAGTTTCTTGTTTGAATAAATGGAGTGTCAGAAGAAATTCTTACAAAAATTTTCAACATTCCTCCTGTTTTTAGCCTTACCTTGCACAGTTTTTTTTTTTCATTGCATTTCTATTCTTAGAGAGATCTAGAATATCAATGTGTGAAGCTTTCTAGGGTTATGTCCTACAAATTCTCTTGCTGGTTCCTTTTGTTCTTTTCCTCCAGTTTTAGGTCTCAGCTCTTCAAATGCATACAAATACACCCACACAAACACATGCGCCCCATGTGCTTGCACACGCATGCACACACAGCTGGGATCATACTATTCACACAGAGAAACATATTTGAAGAAGTTATTGAATTGAAGGAAACAGAAATAGATTTTATAAACTATTCTGTGGTTTTGCAAATATTGGAAAAACATGAGTTTTATGAAATAAAACTTGTCAGATGAGATGATAATGTAATAAACAAATTTGAAATTGGAACTGAGTTGAGGCAAGCAAAAATTTAAAATAAGTTACAAGAAAAAAACTATTTTAAAGTAAACATTGCAGAACAGGGTTTAAAGATGCAATTGGAGTAGAAATAACACCATAGTAAATCAAATCCACGGTATATACAATATATGCTAAAGTAAAAATCTCCCAGAATGTAGAGGTAAATGACAAAGAACTAGGACAATTAGGTGAGGTAGTAATTTGAAGGTCTTACTGAGATCTGGCTTAGAGAGTGTGAGTGTTACTAAACAGGATGTCAGAGTAAATAGAAGGGAAGCAATATTTGAAAAAAATAAATAACACTTGGCTGGGCTAGTGGAGAAAGTTCTGGTTTTGCAAACCGAATGAGCTAAACCCTAGGAAATACTAATAAAAATAATACAACAAATGAATGTATTCTGAGGAAAGTCTTAAACTTCAAGAAGAAAAGAAAAATCAAGCTGATGTGCACCTAGGCAGAAAAGACTGGTCATCTACAAGAGAACTCAAACATTCAGCTCAGATATTTCCTCTGTACGAAAAAGAACCAATGAAATGATTTCCTAAGAGTTTTAAAGGGGAAAGAAAAGATTGTAATTGAAGATTTTTATACTATAGCTAAGTTTTGTTCATATTCAAAAATAACAGAAACACTTTACTGGAGATACAAAAGCCCACAAAACATAAAGTGCTGTTTTTAAAAAGTGGATGCAAAATTTTGTAACAACTATAAGATGAACACACACACATATACATAGACCCAAGAAAAGGGAAGTAATGAGGGACGTCTGGGTGGCACAATCAGTTAAGTGTCTGACTCTTGGTTTCAGCTCAGGTCATGATCTCAGGGTCCTGAGATCGAGCCCTACATCAGGCTCTGTGCTCAGTGTGGAGTCTGTGTGAGATTCTCTCCCTCTCCCTCTGCCCCTCCCATTCATGCTCTCTCTATTTCTCTCTCTCTCCCTAAAATAAACAAATTATTTTTTTAATGTTCTTATTATTTCTTTTTTAAGTAATTTAACAAAATTTTTTATTAACATATACTGTATTATTAGCCTCAGGGGTACAGGTCTGTGAATCACCAGGTTTACACACTTCACAGCACTCACCATAGCACATACCCTCCCCAATGTCCATAATCCACCACCCTCTCCCGACACCCCTCCCCCCAGCCACCCTCAGTTTTAAACAAATCTTTTTTAAAAAAAGAAAGGGAAAGTAATGAAATTCAGAGAGGTGAGAGTTATTATCATAAAAACATAAATTTTAATGGTAAATTAGGGAAATAATATAATGTTAATAATTCTAATATATATATGTAAGAATGATGATTTGAATGCAAGAAACTAGATCTTGGATCTTGGACTATATTACAAAAACTGGTAGGTAGAAATAAAAGCTGTCATTTTCTCATCTAAGGAATCTGTTTCCATCTAAAGTTAATAATTAGAGGAAAATAATTTTTATACACTGTTGAAAAATGTAACAAGTAGGAGGTTAATTTCTTATAAATAACTAGAGGGGAGAGGGAAAAAAAATAACTTGAATAAAATGGACAGAAAATAAAACATCAAGGAAGGATTGAAAAGACAAAAGTTCTCAAAAACGACAGAAAGAAGATGGTAGGGAAACGTGTGCTTACTGGGAAACCAGGCCTTATTTCCATAGAGTGTGCTCTTCCAGGTGAATAATTCTAGTATCTCATTTTGTTTGAATTATTTTAGAACTGTAACTTATAGGTAACTGATAGCAATGCAAAGTAATTCTTATCTATGAACACAAAAATTCTGTCCTGACTTGATCTACCTCCTCACAACCCCCCCAAAACCAGTTTTCTTCCATTTGCATCTTCATGTTAATATTCCTGATCTATAAATATGCCTGTTCTTCAGATTCTCTCTCTCTCTATTTTAAAGATTTTATTTCTTTATTTGATATATATAGAAAGAGAACACAAGCAGGGGGAGCAGAGGACAGAGGGAGAGGGAGAAGCAGGCTCCCTACCGAACAGGGAGCCCAATGCAGGACTTGATCACAGAACCCTGGGATCATGATTTGAGCCAGAGGCAGATGCTTAACCAACTGAGCCACCCAGGCAGCCCAGATTCTCTTTTGAACTGGTTAAGACATCTGTCAGGTTCCCTCATGTGTTAAGTCACATCTGTAACATGTGCTCATTTCTATATTTGTATGAAAGCCATGATAGGAAATTTAGTAAAACGAATCAGTTCTGATTCATATAAATAGGTTAAATCCTGAGTAGAAGAAACATAAAGATATTGAACAGAATTAAAGCAGCCTCATATTTTTTGCTGTATTAAAATGACCCAAAAGGTAAATAAAATAAAATAAAATAAAAGTTTGGCTAGCAATCACTTGGGCAAGTTCAGACAAAAAAAATAGGACTAGCAACATCAGTATATGCCTTAGAAGAATTTATGTCAAGTAATATGAACAGGACAAAGAAAGTCAATGTAGATCTTTGAAATTTCGATCTGCAATGAATTTATAACAGGTTCTGAATATATCACTGATATAGATAATGCCAAAAACATCAGGAAACAAGGAGAAATTGTCAGGTCCAATACTAATAAGACTTTATTAGACCTCTCCTCTCTACTTGACGCATGGATCAGGCAAAATAAATAAATGAGGGTCCAAGTAATATAATTGACAATATTGATTTATTGGCCAGATATTAAACTTCATGCTCTGTAAGTGGGTAGATGACATAGCCATTATGTACAGTGGAGTAAGTTTGTAGAGCCTCAGAAAGTTTGATGTGGCCAGAACAGACCATTAATTTCAATGAAATAATTATAATGATAATATAGTCAACAAACATCCCCATCAGATCCTGGAATCTTACTATGTCCTTGAATTTTATCTTTCACTCACTTAGCTTGACCCTCATTGAAACCTGTTTAAATGACAGATAGATGATAAACGCATCTAAAAGGTGTTCTTTAAAAAAAAGAAAATAGACAAACCTCTAGATAATACAATTAAAACAGAAAATAAAATGATCATGCATACACTTACTTCTCGTTTTATTAAAAATAAAGAAAAATGACATGTACAATGATCTATGCAAAAGAAGCTATGTTTGAGTACCCATTGTAAGGTATAAAATTAAAATAATCTAACTGTTCAGTAACATGTTATTGTATTACATATTTTATTTTTATTTAATCAAATCCTATCCTGCCATTCAGAGAAATATTGCAGAGAAATATTTAGAAACACAAAAATGTTTTCAGTGTGTTATTAAGTGGAAAAAAGTGAGTGCAAACAAAAATGCAGAGTATAATTTTTTATATTTGTAAAAAGCATGAATACCTGTATAAAATGTATGAAAAAATATACATCAAAATATTTTCTGAGTAGAAATTGGAAATATAAATTTTTTTTCTTGCTGCCTAGCCCTGTGTTCTAATTTTAGACTATAAAGACATATGATGAAAAAGTTTACCAGGATACCTACATTGGGAATGTCATCTGTCTTCTCCTTGTCTCACTCTCCTTTCCCTAGGACTTTGCCCAGGCAAACTCATGACTGAGTGAGGGATCACCATGGCTTCCATGGGCAGGTGACAGCTGATGGGGCCAGAGGAACATGCCTGCCCTGAGCTAGGCTCATTAGATTCGCTTGCTTCAAGTTCAAATCACCAACCAGTTAACCCAGAGCAAGAATCATACAGACAGACAACCTGGGGAGCTGAGGGCTGTCCTTTGAACGTGGCCATTCAGAAGTCATCTCCAGCAAGTAGGAGGGTTGGTTTGTGAAGAGATAACCAACCGGAACCACAATATGTGCCTTTCCTGTGTGTTCATTATGTGACGGGTGTTCTCTGCGTGCTCTACCTTTAAGATAGATGCTATTCTTTTCCTCTTTCTATGAGAGCGAAGAGACAGACAGCGTGTGGAGAGGTGGCCACATGGTCTCAGAGAGATACAGAAGGGGACTGGCTTCCTTAGGCCTCAGGGCTTCACAGGTCCTAGTTCTAATCACGTGCGGGGCCCAGTTTTATTTCCTGCCATTTGTTTCCAAGCATCCCTCTGACTCCTTAAGCTTAGCCTCTGGTCTATCACAAGCTTGAATGGGAGTTTCTTGCAATCCACCAACCCCTGGCTGAGAGGGAACAAAGGTACTCGGTGACTATCTACCAAGTGTCTTTGACGTCTTGGAATTCACCTCACCTTTGAAAGTGGTCCCACAGTGGGAATACAATATACTGGAACTTTCATCATGTAGGGCTTTGCACGATGAGTGGCATCTATTCTCCCAGCTCGCAGATAATTTTAGAAGTTGAAAAAATATACCAAGGAAGGAGAAGGTGCCCATTGATAACCACTCC
This sequence comes from Taxidea taxus jeffersonii, assembly GCA_003697995.1. NCBI lineage: Eukaryota > Metazoa > Chordata > Mammalia > Carnivora > Mustelidae > Taxidea > Taxidea taxus. The sequence continues at coordinate 43,680 of RCUC01168134.1, forward strand.
TTGAGAGACAGGGGATCTCTAAGCACTCTTTCTCTTCCCCACAAAATGTGTATTTATAAAAATGTTTCTAAACCATTTCAGGAAATTCACACATTTTAGTGCAGCTACCAACTTCTGGGTTAGAGGCTGTTGTTTACAAAAAAAAAAAATTGTGTTTTCTTTAGTTTACATATTGGTCCAGGTTTGAATGAATTGCATCTAACCACAGTGTTGAATGTTTTGATATACCCACCTCCTAGAGGAGCTCTGTCAGTCTCTGGAGGCAAGACCATTGCAGGAGACCAAACGAGCATTCCTGGGAAAGAAATAGAGACAGGAGCCGCAAAAATAACTTTCAGCGGTAACAAAAATATTTTTGTAAGGTGTGAAAACTGGATAAGAAACTCTCTTCTCTGAGATCCAACACTTAACTCTTTTCTTCCTAGATTTAAGGATAGCCTAGGTTGTGAGGGGATTTTTCTTTTAAAAATGAAAGATTTGGCCGCCGGAGTGGCTCAGTGAGTTGAGCATCCTACTCTTGTTTTCTGCTCAGGTCATGATCTCTGGGTCATAAGATTGAGCCCTGGGTTGGGCTCTGAACTCAACAGGGTCTGCTTCAGACTCTCTCTCCCTCTGCCCCTCCCCTGCTCTCTCTCTCTCAAATAAATAAATCTTTTTTTAAAAAATGAAAGATTTGTGTTTCAGGGTAGTGAAATTATTGAAAAACTGTTGAAAATTACTGAAAAACTGTAAAGATGTGCCCTGAGCTAGAGGCTGAGTTTCCTTCCTTATTTTGGTGTAATAATGGCCCATAAAACAACTCGGGGTGCCTGGGTGGCTCAGCTGTTTAAGTGGCCGACTTTTGGTTTCTGCTGGGGTCATGATCTCAGGGTCATGGGATTGAGCCCCGAGCTGGGCTCTGTGCTCAGTGCAGTCTGCTTGGGATTCTTGCCCTCTTCTTCTCCCTCCTCCTCCACCCACTCCCTGCTCAAGCACACACAGGCGCTTTCTCAAATTATAAAGAAATAAAATCTTAAAAACAGAACAAAACAAAAATAAAACAGCAACTAGAGGGGTATTCTTCTCTAGAAGACTCAAAGAAAATTCAGTGGTCAAATATCCAGATGAAAAGAGAAACATTCGGCTTATCATCTGGATGTTTTGTCTACATGAGGGAAAAATCTGTGGATGTTTCTAAATATTTGAAAAGAAAAAATATTTGGGAACATCCAGATGTTTGGCTTTATGCAGCTCAAACATCCAGATGTTAGACCAAATGTCCCCTTTCCGATAGGATGTTTCGGCATCAAGTAGACCCAGCCCACGGTTACAGTCATTCCAAATTGTTAACTAGTGTCACAGAAAATTATCGGGGGGGGGGGATGGCACCCCAAAGTGTGAAGGTTATAGATGATCATAAACATTCAGAGCAGGAAGAAAGGAGGGGATTGCTCCGCTGACCAATTGGGCTGAGTCATTACCAACACAGGTTGTCAGCAGTAACGTTCTCTTGAGGAGGGCCTAATAATTAGGAATAATAAACGTAAGCTGGTGGCCCTTGCTGATTAAAAGGAAGCCAGTAGCACTTGCAGTGTTTACAGAACTTGAAAGACTTGGAAAGGGACATCCTCTGCTTTGAAATGAGTTGAAAATTCTAAACTTCACGGAAAGGGGTTAGGAGAGTTCAGTTTCCTCCTCTTATTTTATTGGGCTCCATCTAATGTGACCCTGAAGTGTCTCCAATTACAACGTTCTTAAACTTGTGGGAATCAGCCTAATAAAAATACTGTAAAGAAATACAGCTCATCCCGCAGCTGTGGGCCGGCTGTGGGGATTACCATGGTGCAGGAGAGAGGGTCGGCCTCCAGAAAGCGGATTCCATTTTCTGCATGGCAGTAACATGAACTTGAATGGAGGCGTCAAACGAGAAGACAATGTTTTGATTCTGATTAAGATTCTAAAAGCTGATTTTTAGCCAACTTGTTGTTGGCGAAGAACAGCAATGCCATAAATAAAATAACCACAGATGGGTCTGGATATCTGTTATGAACAACCATCAAGAAAATGCTTTTCTTTTAATTGATTGATACTGAGCAAAAGTAGTATTCAGCCAAAACCTTACTGCCAGTCCTGTTGTAGTTATTTTTTTAACCAGTTCACCACTGCATTCCAGGCCTCTGTTAGGACCTCCTACGGCGCTGCCTGGTACAATGTCTGCACCTGATATGTGTTTGGCTTTGCATACCACGCCTGAAATTGTTCAAGAAAATTAATCTCTCTCTCTCTTTTTTTTCTTACTTGCAAAAGCATAGTTTGCCGGAAAGTAACCTAGATGTGGTCTGAGTTGCTTTTTTAACGTTAACAATCTTCAGAGAACCTGGGGTCAGGCTGAAGTCAGGGATACGATGGCCTGTCGGGATGGGAGTGACTATTTAAAAGCCAAAGCTGACTTCCCAAGGAAATATCCACAGTATGGAGGAAGAAGAAGCAGACCTTAAACGTCTGAAGAAGCATTTTGTATTTTTTTTTCGTGCTTTCTGAGCAATTGAACTCTGGCTTCATTTGAGAAAGAATCTCAACAATTCTTCATACTAGAGCAAAAGTTACCCACGTGTAAGCTAATTAAAAGGCACACACTTGGATGTGGGCGTGCACGCATGCATGCACACACACACACACACACCCCAGGAGCGGTGATAACACCCAGCATTGTTTGGTTTTGATGGAAACAGAAAACACAGCTTTGGTTCTGAAAATGCTTTCATGGGACATGGAGACTGGAAATAGAATTATTATACTAATTGTGTGGAAGCAAGTGAGGAGTTAGCCATGATATCTTCCTCTGATAAGAATGAAACTCTACATGATTACATGCCAACTAATTGGAAAAAAACATCCTACAATGGTATGTTCAGAAGTGTTACAGGAGTATTGGAAATGATCAGTGTTGATCAGAGAGACCCTGGGCATCACTGGGAATGCATATTAGAGTGAGTAAGAGCAATCCAGAGACAGAGGGCTTGAATCAGAATCTGGGCTTTGTCTCTTCTGGCTGGCTGACCTCATGTGAGGCGCTTTCTGCCTCAGTTTCCTCTTATGCAAAATCTTATGATAATAGTAGTCCTAGTGTTTAGGTTGTAGCCAGGGTTAAATAAGGAGTACCTGGAAAGCTGTTAGGTGAATTCCTCCCATGCAAGACACCTTTGAAACCAAAGTACATGAACCAAAAAGCCTTGAATCTAAAGGTTCCCGAAGCTCCGATATGGGAATGAGAACTGAAGAAGCCATCTGATCAGATGCCGTGATCAGAAATAAAATGAGACATGTTTTGACACTTAATGACATCCTAAAAGATGGGGCGGCAGCAAGATGTACACATGTGTCTGCAGTAAATGTGGTGAGGAGGTGGGGGGGTTGGGCAGGGGACATCAATCTCGCAGCTTTCAATTAGGATCCTGTGGGCGGGGAAGAAGACTGGAGTTCTCGGGGAAGGAACTAGCTGATATTATTATTATTTTTTAGATGCAGCATTCCAGAAAACATAATCAATGGCACTGGTCCAGTTCCCATTTAGTAACCAAAGAACTAGCTGCAGCTGTTTTTATGCCTGGTGGTGCCAGTTTGATAGTGTATAATCATATTTGCATAAAGATAAAAAGGAAGGTGTTATAGAACACAGTTAAGCCTATGGTTTCACCATGAATTAAAGGTAATTTCAGACTAATTAGGTATAATTTGTTAAGGAATTCTTCCCAGCAATGATGACTCTGATTTTGTAATTACAGGACAATGCTTACTGTGGCTTTCAAGGCAGGAGAAAGCACACCCGAGGGGGTCGTGTCCCACACTAGGCAGATCTAATGGTGCCACAAAAGACAGGTGTTTTGTCAGATTTCAGCCACACACTTTCACACCTGCAACGCATTAAGTACAGCAGCAATGTTAATGAAGACCAGGTGCCTGTTCTCCAAGTCAAATGAGGAACTGGCATGAGGTTTGCTGTTCGCTACCTGACGTCTTCCGCTGCATCTCTGAGCGCTGGCCCTTGGGCCGATGGGGCAAATGAGCTGGGTGAGTAGGCTTTGGGGTGATTCTGCCCTCCTCCTTATTCCTCTAAGTGGGAGGACCTGGGTAGTGAGAAATAGACCTTTGCCTTGTGGTAGTTAACGTCTATAGGCACTGACCCAGCCCTTCCCTGCCATTAGTTTTCGCCCTACAACAGGGGGGCAGACTCTTCCAGCCCAAAGTATTCCTGGCCTTTCTCCGCTGCGGCCCCTTTTGTGCAGAGCTCAGCCTCCGGGTCCTGAAAAGAGCTGAGCTGCACAATCTACAAAATGGATTTCTGGAAAGTGCTGTGTTATCAGCGGCTACCAGGGAAAGTTTGATTGTAGCTACTTGAGTCTTTTCAAACTTGAAGCTTTGCCATTCCATCCGGAAATGAGTAATGGAGGCCTTGAGCAAGCTTTTTCATTTTAATAAAACACAAGGTTTTCATTGTGTGTGGCTACATTGTCGTAATGCTCTCTGTTATGAAATACAAAATCTTTTTCTCCCTCCCTTAAAAAAAAAAACAAAACAGCCTCAGCAGTGGAGTTTTTCCTCCTCTTTTGCCTCCTTTCCTTTGCTTCATGACTGAGCTGCAGCTGTCCGCTCCTTGCAATTCCTAGCAGTTATGTGAAAAGTTAATATTGTCTCAAAAAAGCAAAACAAAACAAAACCCCCAAACCACACATCCAAATTGAAAGAGGGGGAAAGAATGGGCAGGTCTCGGTTCTCAGCAGCAGGAGTATAATTATCAGACTTATTACCAGTGACTCCTGGCACAGGACAGACCCTAAATAAAATAGCCTCTTTACCCAGGGAGATGGAAGGATGGACAAATATCAAAATGTTTAATGCTGGATTTAAACCCCACTTAAGTTAGAAAAGAATGGAATCATAGACTTCTAGAAGAGCAGATGTAAATCTTGGAGGAGAAAGGACCTCTCCAAGCTCGAGCTCTTTAACTCTTTGATTCCTGAAGGGAATGCATTGGCATCCCAAGCCAAACATGCAGAAACCAACTATGGAAGTGACCTACTAGTATCGCAGATTCTAATCCATCATACCAGTTGATTTAGCAATGTTTTTCAAGGAACAGTCACATGTCCTTGAGAGAGTTTTTCAAGAGGCACCCCAGCGGTATCAATGGGGCTGAGTGGGGAGGTTTTGTTTGTTTGTTTAATTGAAGTATGGTTGACCTACAACATTCCATTAGTTTCAGGTATACAACGTAGGATTTGACAACTCCATACATTATGCTATGATCACTATGGTAAGTATAGTTGCCATCTGTCACCACAGAGTTATTACGATATTATTGACCATATTCCCTACGCTCTACTTTTCATCCCCATGACTTATCTGTAGTTTGTATCTCTTAATCCCCCTCCCCTGTTCTGTCTAGTTTCCAGCCCCTCTGCTCTGGTAACCATGAATTTGTTCTTTGTATTCCAATCTGGGTCTGCTTGTTCGTTCTGGGAAGTCTTCCCCGAAAGGCAGCACCTTAGGCTTTCATTCTCCACATTCCCCCAGCCACAATTTGAGTGATCTTATTTTTCAATTTGTTTGTAAGATTTGTTTTAGGTTCACAGCAAAATTGAGGGGAAGGTATAGAGAGTTCGATGTATTGTCTGCCTCCACACAGACAGAGCCTCCCCTGTGATCCATATCCTCATCAGAGTGGTACATTCATTGCAACTGGTGAACTTGACACATTATAATTTCTTTGAGTCCATATAGTTTACTTTATAGTTCACTCTTGATGTTGTGCATTCTATGGGTTTAGACAAATATATGATGAGCTATATTCACCATCATAGTATACAGAGTACTTTCTTGGTCTTAAAATCCTGTGCTCTGCTTACTCATCCCCGCCTCTCCAAACCCCAGGAAACCACTGATCTTTTCACTGTCTTTATAGTTTTGCTTTTCCCACGAAGTCTTATAGTTGGAATCCTACATTATATTACCTTTTCAGATTAGTGTCTTTCACTTAGTTCTATGAATTTAAGGCTCTCCTGTGCCTTTTCATGAGTTGACAGCTCATTTTCTTAAAAATTTTATTCATTTATTTGATGGAGAAAGCAAGAGAGCACAGCAGGGGAAATAGTAGAGGGAGAGGGAGAGGGAGAAGCAGGCTCTCTGCCGAGCAAGGAACCCATGTCAGGCTTAATCCTAGGCTCATGACCTGAATCGAAGGCAGATGCTTAACCATCTGAGCCACCCAGGTCCCCTGACAGGTCATTTCTTTTTGGCATTGAATAATTCCGCTGTCTGTATAGCACAGTTTAGCCACTCATCTAATGAAGGACATTTTGGTTACTTCCAAGTTTTGGCAATTATACATAAAACTCCTATAGATATCAATGTGCTGGGTTTTATGTGGACATGAGTTTTCAAGCCATTTTGGGTAAATACCAAGGGACACAATTTGCTGGATTGTGTGGCTTAGTTTTGTAATAAACTTCCAAGCTATCTCTCGAGGTTTCTTTTTCCCTTTCCTTCCTCCTTTCTTTTGTTTCACCAGGAATTGCAGTTGTCTATTCCCTGCAATTTCTAGCAGTTACTTAAAAAGTTAATATTGTCTTTAAAAAATAAAATGAAACATTGAACTCCAAGAACAGATTGGTGGTTTCCATAGACAAAGAGGGGGTGGGAGTGAAATGTGTAAAGATGGTTTTAAAAAGAAAAGAGGTGGCTGTACCATTTCATGTTCTCACCAGTAATGAATGAGAGTTGCTGTGGTTCCACATCCTTACCAGCATTTGGTGTTGTCAATTTACTTTTCTTGTCTTACTGCATTAGCTAGGACTTCAAGTACAGCATTTAAAAGGAGTGGTGAGAGATCTTGTCTTGTTCTTTTCAATTTATTTTATTAATTTGGTATCCATCAAAGATTTAATATGAAGAATGGTTTTAGCTGCCAAAAAATAGCTTGAAAACCCTATCTTAATGGCAGAAAACACTTGGGCATCTACTATTACTCAAATATTCAAGCAATCCAAATGCTTCATGTTGGTGTGTGTACAGATGCTCATGAAGCCCACTTCTATCCAAGGGTACTGAGGTCTTCCCATACAACAAGAAATCCGTTCATGTTTTGGTGATTCTGGAGAATCTAGTGACTAAAGCAAATGAATCTCTTCAGTTAATGTTACTGACAGTTTGGATTACAGGTACTCACCAGAGAGCTCAATTTTAAAATATAAAACCTGGATCATAGTGAGACCTAACCTATAGGGCTTTATGAGGATTATTATACTTAATACATTTAAGTTCTTAAAACTGTCTCTAGCACATACTAAGCACTCAATAAATATTGACTATTACTCTACACCAGACCCTTTTCTTGGCTCTGGGGAAATTGTGGTAAGACAAACACCATCCCAGCCCTAATAGGTCCTTTATCTTATCAGGAGAAAATAGACATTCAAATATTAATTTTATAATTACTTATTTTATGGGATGCATGCTATGAATAGAAAAGTACAAGGTGCCTTTAGAAGGACCTGACCAGGGCCGGGAGGTCAGGAAGGCTTCCATGTAGGAGTTAAGGTGACAGGGGACAGGGAAATAAAGAGAGATCTAGTCCAGTGGGGTGGTCTTGCACAGGTCTGGCATCCAGATCCAGCCTCGTGGGTGCTCGGTTGAGGAGGGATGATGAAGCTGATGAGGTGGATGGAGCCTGGAGCCTGCAATGCCTTGTAAAGGGTTTTGGTCTCTATTCTAAGGACAGTGATGTGTCTGAAAAAGATTTTAATCAAGCATGTGATGACTGGGTTTTAAGTTTTATTTTATGACTGCAACAGGCATGTGGGAAATGGGTTGAAAGGGAAATAAGAATGAATGTTGAGAAACCAGATAGGAAGCATTCATGGTGGGACATTAAGGAATTGATTGCATCTTTTTGGAACATGTTGGCAGCAAAAGAAGAAAGAGAAATGGATGAACTAGAGAAACATTTAGGTGTAATTAGGAGGGCTTGGTGGTAAATGGATTTCTGATTGAATTGTTTTTTTTTTTTTTCAAGATTACAAAGAAATTAAAAGAATCGACTTTATTTGTAGATTTTCCCTTCAGTCTATAGACACAGACCCCTCTACTCTCATGGGCTTTTCCCCCCCCTTATATATGGCCCCATAGGTACTCTCACAGATTCACATACCATTCATATTTTATGTACTTTCCCCTTGTAAGACTACTTCTGTTTATTTTAGAAAGAAACTCATTTATGCTTATAAGACAAAGGTCCTATTCTCTGTTGACAGTTTTAAAAAAACTTTGAAGTTCTTTGGTGTCTGGGGTGGGGCTGGATACATCTTTGCCTTCCTTAGTCAGAAAGAATACAATGTGCTATATTTTGACTGCTGTGATATACAAACTCTGCCCCCCCCCCATTAAGTGGTGATGAAAATAACTAACACCACGTGTGTAAAAATTTTGCTCTTGTTTCCTTTGGGGGTGCATGCAGGGAAGAGCCCAGATATCCGGAATCCCCAGTTCCATGCTTTCTACGAAATGTTTGGTCTATATAATCTTAATCCAGTTCTTCCTCTTCTTTATATCATTCTGGTGTGATAACAATTGTTATTCTTCTCCCCTTCCAAGTAAAAGCTTCCAGTTAGAGGGACTCAAATTTATCAAGTAGGTTGTGATACTAAGAGTAACAAAATGGTAATTATAAATGATAGAATGGCTATCACTGGTTGACCACCTACTGGTTACCTGGAGCCACCATCTGAGTGTAGTCATCCCAGTCTCCTAAGAAACCAAGGCAATATATTGTTCCTATTGGTCTGATAGGAAAACTGAACCCACTTCTTGCCTTTAGAGGATTCTCCTGGCTCTGTTCCACCTTATCCCCCAGAACCCCATGTTTCTTGTGTTCCTATTTCTGCCCTTAAATGCTGTCTTCCACTTTCTTCTGCCTTTTGTCTCATTTCCTTGGATACTTCTCCTTAAGGTGATGGCCAAGAAATAGAGAAAGGAATGAGGTGATGGGTGTGACTGGCTCTTTCTGCTCAGAGATTGTCTGGGAATACAGCAAAAGCACCCCACACTGTGCCTCCAACAGGCAGACATTCCATCATCTTGGGAAACACAGGAAGGCAACAATCCTTTTCAGAACCCACTGGATGAAGCCCTGTGGGTGGCACCAACTGGTCAATATGTGGGGTTGCCCATGGTTCAACAATCTGTTGTTGTTGTTAATGGTGGTAGTGGTGGTTTTATTTTTCTTAAGTAAATGAGGTGTAGGCCTTAGGCTCCTGGCCCTCTCTCAGAGCAGGTTTGCACACCCCTGAAGTCTGAGCTGAATTCTGCCATCTCTCCAGCAACACTTAATTGTTTTTAATTATCCCTCCACTGAAGCTGAACCATCCCTCACCCAGGTCACAGCACAGAACATGGCTCATAAGTTTTACGAGTCACCTTGTGTATCTCATTCATGTGCTCAGCCACCTTTCCTGACAGTGAGCAATCCATCAGGCAGATACCCCTGCCCCTGACAGGGTCTGGATGCTCAGAGCAGGGAATAGGCAGTTCTTGGTATCTGTGTGTTGACTACCATTATAGGCAGGTAGCCAGGCTCTGAGCTGGGGACTTGAATTTCAGATCTTTCTTTTTTTTTTTTTTTAAGGATTTATTGACAGAAATCAGAAGTAGGCAGAGAGGCAGGCAGAGAGAGAGAGGAAGGGAAGCAGGCTCCCTGCTGAGCAGAGAGCCCGATGCGGGGCTTGATCCCAGGACCCTGGGATCAGACCCGAGCAGAAGGCAGAGGCTTTAACCCACTGAGCCACTCAGGTGCCCCTGAATTTCAGATCTTAAGATTGCACATTAACTGAAACTTGGAATAGTCTTTTATTTCCACCGATGAAGGTCATCCATTTTGATAAAACTCAAGGGATTGTTTGGGATTCCCTAAGTCTGGTTACTCCTCTGCGAAGCAGGGAGTTTCATTCTGAATTTCTAGTGAGATCTCAGGCACCAGGTCCGAGTCCTCATTTGAACTCTGTAAATACTTGCAGAAGAAATGAAAAGCCCAATATTTATGGGTGGATTGCATAGCCAAAGTCCTACTTTTAAGTGGACTTAACAGAAACTTATGTATTATTATCCAAACTTATTATCAAGAATGTATTTCCCAGTGACTCTGCTCAGTAAGATATGTTCGTTCATTCACCTATTCATGTATTCACTCACTCATTTCATTCCTTAGTCTTCAAGGGCAAAGCTTTAAAAAGAGAGGAAGAGGGTTAGAAGTCACAGGGGCTAAATAGTTCAATTCTGAGGATTTTCACTTTCCTACTTTTGTCCTCTGGATTGGCCAAGAATGTGTTCAAGAATATGTTGCTGTTATCTGGGAAGGATACTAGATAAAGAAAACTGATGGCTATATATCTCCCTCAAGAAAATTGATAAGATTAGCTAGTTGGCTCAAGTAAGCCCAGACAAAAAGAGTACTTCCCAAAGAGAAGTATAGTATCCTAGATGTTAGGCATTTTTTTTTCTGGGGGGGGGGTGTCCCTGAATGAATGCTTTTTTTATTGTTCCTATTCTCTTCTATTCCTTTAAAGTGATACTAGCTTCCATTTGGTAGTGATGAAAAACTTCTACTAAAAATGCATGTATTTAAGTTAAAGCTAGTCAGTTAAAGGAAAACATTTGGAAAATAATGGCAACAGTGATAACTGAAAATATTGAAAGTCATGAAGGACGGTACCTGAGGTATTGAGTATTAGGGAATATTGGAATGGAAGATGGAGAGCTTTGGAGGCCAAAGGAAGCCCTGGGGAGCTGTAGGTGGCACCCCATAGAAGATGTGGTGTGGGAAGGAAGAGTGGCAGAAAGGTACCTCCACCTGCCAGCACAGGCTGGCTAAGGTCATCCATAGAAGACTGTGGTGTGCAAGCATGTTCCCCTGTTGTAGAGTAGCACTGATGTCACAGGGGAGTAAAGCCTGGTGTGATGAGAAAAATCCCGACTACCCTAGATACCCAATTTCCCCAGACAAGATGTCTGCCCAGCCCTGACAGCATAGGGCCCTAGGATTTTTCTAGCTGTCTCTTTTCCTAAAATCTCCATTGTACTCTCAGATCCCCTTTTTCATTTCCACCAGAGGTAGAAATCTGTCAAAGCCTTGAGTACTTCAGGTAATAGGATTTTGATACCAGAATTGCTCTTTGCTTTTACACAGCGTTTGCATTTGGCCCACTGGCACATCCAGAGGCTGGGCAAGTTGTGACCAGGCCTAGGAAGATTCATGTGAGCTGGCCACTGCCCAGCACATGACTTCCTAAGAGTGTCTTCCTCTCCCTCCCACCCCAAACCAGTCTCTGAGGGTTTCTATGAAGAAATAGTCTCTCTGCTATTTTTTACTACATGCACAATTTTCCTCTTTTATATTGGGAAAGAAAACCTTTCTGACACTCAATAGACCCACTCAGGGAAACTGTTAAACATGCCTCTACTATTTTGAGCAGATTGAAAAGCAGGTGGAGTGAATGCAGCCTCATTTCTATCACGTGGTGCATGGTCATGCCTGCAGGTACCTATGTTGAGCCTTAGCTTCCCCTGTTGCCAGTGCAGGCCCACAGGCTGGTCAGGCCATGGAGCAGTTGTCATCAGCTGCTGCTGCCCCTGGCACTAGCCCCTGAGGGCCTTATCCACATTCACTGTTCTGTTGCAGATGGAAGATGAGTCCACACATCTTGAACCAGGATACTCTTAGCCAATATTCTCTGCCTCCGTCTGGCTGCTTGTTGGATCTTGGGGCAGAGGTGAGACCAAGGGATGTAGCTTTGTTTGGAGGACACCCACAAACAGGATTAGAGATGGTGTCCACACATACTCAGATGCTCTAGCAACACCACCACGCTCTTTCTGTCTCTCTATGTTCTTATCTACATGTGCCATGTGTGCTGAATTGCCAGGGCCTAGTGGAGTTTGGGAGGTGGTGGTAGTACCCATCTGTTGACCCAAAAAAAGGCCTATGTGCTCACTTGTGGACCTTCTGGCCCTGTCCTCTAATTCTGATCAGTTGGCAGAATTGAGACAGAGCTCAAATGGGCCTGTTCTAGCAGGCCATGGACAAGACCACCAACCTTTGTATTCAGTTACCAGAACTCTAATATATTGTAACTATATTTAAAGGGAACCAAGTGGTATAGGATGATTTACTGATATTTCAGTCAGATGACCTCGCCATGTTCTGTGAATCTTGAGAGTGAGGTACCACTCTTCCCCCGTATGTCTCCTGCCTTTCCTCCTGATGGGGGATACCCATAGCCCGTACAGGACACAGCTAAACATATGACTTCAGTGTTGATGGTGTGGTAAAGGAGCTGCCAGGCTGACCTCACTGTGTCTCTTCAGGACCACATCTGAACTGTGATTGTAAAGCTGTAGGACCCCTTCTGATAAATAGAAGTATTTGGGGGTCAGGGAGAGAAAGTTCTGGTTCAAATGGCACTTTAGAAAGATCCTGAATTCACCTCCTCCCATGGACACTGAATCTACAGCTACATATAGAACAACTTCCCTTAAAACCTAAAAATTAAGTGACCACTACATAACCAGCAAATGGGAAGAAAACCACATCAAAGTGGGTAGGAGAGGCTGGAACACAATCTCCTCATAAATCCCACCCTGGCACAGTGACCCACAACTAGAAGGGAACTTCAAACCTGCAGCTTCTCTCTGGGGAATGAAATGTTCAATCCTCACAATGGTCACCTTAACTTTTAGGACCTAAACCTGAGAGATGAGTTCTATAACCACCCCCAGGATATAGCAAGAGGACCTAGATCCAGGAGCTTGGCCTTCTGTAAAAGAGACCTATTAGCTAACCATCATGATGGTGGCCTTAGGGACAGACTTCTAATGATATGTGCTGCTAGAAGCTGACTGTAATGTTTTCCAGACACTTTGGAGGGTGGGTGCTATCTTCATACTCATCCTCTGTCATGCTCCTGAGCTTTATATGCATCTGGGGCCCAGTTTTTGTAGCTGCTGCCTAGGTGATGCTCCTTGATTGCCTGGCTCTGGTGGCCTAAGGGACTTGCATTTCTGGGTCCCACAGGACTATAGTAATTGGTGAGTTTTTCACAGGCTATCACCCTCAGGGCACTGTACAGATAGCCGACTGAGGCACACCTCCAGTCCTGTAAAGGATGCCACTTTGCTTGTCCTGAAACTTTGGACACGAGGGTCTGACTTTAGGTTTGGCATAAATTTAGTGGCCTACCGAAATGCTCTCAAGGAATGTGGATGTCCTCTTTGTGCACTTCTCTCTACCTTGCTCCAGCTGGCTGATATTTCAAAGAAAGGAACTTATATACTTGTCTGGAGTCATGATATTTGGGATTGTCACCAAGGAGGTGTTTCCAGATCACTTGGCTCTGGTGGGGTTTATGCTTGTAGCCCCAGTCTACTTGCATGTTTTTAAAAACTGTCGCCTCAGTCCTGAGGGACACCCTCCCCTTTGGGACACTGACAGGACAATTTGAAATAGACTGTTGTAAGTTCTGTAACCACAAAGCAACTATAGTAAAATACAAAAATATAAGCATACTACTGGAGAGAGTCATCAAGTCACAAAGGAAGAAAGCAAGAGAAGAAAGGGACAGAGAAGAACTACAAAAGGAGCTACAAAACAAAATGACAACAAGCACTTATCTACCAATTACTTTAAATGTAAATGGAATACATTCTTCTGTCAAAAGACACAGTGGCTGAATGGATTAAAAAACAACCATCTATATGTTAGCTATGAGAGACACACTATACATATAAGGGCATACAGACCAAAAGTGAAGGGATGGAAAATAGTTCATGCAAATGGAAACCAAAAGAAAGCTGAAGTAGCTGTATTTATATCAGACAGTAGACTTTAAAACAGACTGTGATAGGAGACAAAGTCATTACATAATGATAAAGGGGTCAGTCCAACAAGAGGATAGAATATTTGTGAATATTTATAACCGATGCACCCAACACAGGAGCACCTATATACATAAAGCTAATATTAACAAATCTAAAGGGAGAAATAGACAGCAACACTACAATTTTAGGGGACTTTAATTCCCCAATTACATCAATGTATAAATGATTCAGTTAGAAAATCAATAAGGAAACATTAACTTTCAGTGACATGTTAGACTAGATGAACTTAACAGATATTTACATAAAATTCCATCCAAAAGCAACAGAATACACATTCTTAAGTGTACATGGAACATTTTCCAAGAGAGATCATGTTAGACCATAAAATAATTCTTAATAAATGTAAAAGAATTGAAATTCTATTAAGTATCTTTTCCAACCACAGTGATATGACACTAGAAATTACACAAAGAAGACTAGAAAATTCACAATATGTGAAGCCTAAATAATATGGTACTGAATAGCCAATTCAATTTCAATACCTTGAAAGAAATGGAAAAGCAACATACAAAAATTTATGGGATTCAGCATAAGCAGTTCTAAGAGGGAACTTCAAAGTGAGAAATGCCTACCTTTATATCTTGAGGAACTAGAGAAAGAGCAAGCAAAGCCTAGTAGAAGGAAGGAAATAACAAAAATAGAGCAGAAGTAAGATTCACCAAAAGGAGGATTCAAGTGAATCTGAAATGAAAGAGGAGACATTACAGCTGCTATCACAGAAATACAAAGGACCATAAGAAGCTATTGTGAATAATTACATACAACAAATTTGACAACCTAGAAGAAATGGATAAACTCTTAGATGCATATGACCTACCAAGATTAAATCATGATGAAATAAAAAATCTGAATGGACCAGTTACTAGCAAGGAGATTGAATCAATAATCAAAAAACTCCCAACAAAAAAAAGTCCAGGGATAGATAGCTTCACTAGTGAATTCTACCAAACATTCAAAGATGAATTCAAAGATGAATTACCAAAAATTCAAAGATGAATACCAACTCTCAAATTCTTCCAAAAAATAAAAAAGAACTCTTCAAACACATTTAATGAGGCCAGCATTACTCATTATTCTGATACCAAAACCAGCTAAGATGAGACTAAAACAAAACAAAAAAACCAGGTCACTCTCCCTGATGAACAAAAATGCCAAAAATCCTCAACAAAATGTTAGTAAACTGAATTCAAAAATGCATTAAAAGGATCATTCACCACAATCAAGTGGAATTTATTCGGGGATGCAAGGATGGTTCAACATCTGCACATCAGTCAATGTGATATCCCATATCAACAATACAAAGGATAAAAATAATATGATCTCAATAGATGCCAGAGAAGCATTTGACAAAATTTAACAACAATTTATGAAAAAATTTTCAACAAAGCACATATGGAGGGAATGTGCATCAACATAATCAAGGCCATATATGATAAGTTGACAGTTAACATATTCAACAATGAAAACCTGAAAATGATTAAGGAACAAGACAACAATGTCCATTTTTCACTTTTATTCAATATAGCACTGGGAGGCAGAGTAATTAGGCAGGAAAAATGTCATCTAAATTGAAAAGAAGTAAAACTATCAATATTTTCAGATGACATATATTGAAAATCCTAAGGGCCTCACCAGGAAATTGTTAGAACTAATAAATTCAGTAAAGTGGTAGGATACAAAATCAACACACAAAAATCTGTTGAGTTTCTTTACATTAATAACAAACTATGGAAGAGAAATTAGGAAAACAACCTTTTTTTTTTTCAAAGATTTTATTCATTTATTTGACAGACAGAAATCACAAGTAGGCAGAGAAACACCCAGAGAGAGAGGAGGAAGCAGGCTCCCTGATGAGCAGAGAGCCCAACACGGGGCTGGATTCCAGGACCCTGGGATCATCACCTGAGCCAAAGGCAGAGGCTTTAACCCACTGAGCCACCCAGGCACCCCATTAGGAAAACAATCTTGATGGTGGGCAGGAAGACTTGAGGTTTGCCTCGTCCCATGAATACAACTAGATAACTATCAAATAATCCTAAATACTCCAGGAATTGACCTGAAGACTGGCAGGAAATGCAGAGATGATCCCGGCTGCTATGGAGATGAGGGAGCCATGGTCATGGACAAAAGTGAGAGAGAGAGAGAGAGGGGAGTCAAGATGGCGGAGAAGTAGGAGGCTGAGACGACATCAGCCAGCAGGAGATCAGCTAGATAGCCTATCAAACCATTCCGAACACCTACAAATCCAACAGGAGATCAAAGAGAAGAAAAACAACAATTCTAGAAACAGAAAATCGACCACTTTCTGAAAGGTAGGACCAGCGGAGAAGTGAATCCAACGCGACGGGAAGATAGACCCCAGGGGGAGGGGCTGGCTCCCGGCAAGCAGCGGAGCACAAAACCAGAACTTTTAAAAGTCGGCTCCACGGAGGGACATCGCTCCAGAGGCTAAACTGGGGTGAAGACCTCACGGGGACAATGTGGACTCAGGTCCCACGGGGTCACAGAAGGATCGGGGGTGTCTGAGTGTCGCAGAGCTCACAGGTATTAGAGCAGCGAAGCCGGCTGCGGAGACAGAGCCGAGATTTCCTAGTGGTCTGTGACACGGACCGGTGCTCTGTGGCACTGGCCGGTGCTCTGTGCGAGGGGTCCCCACAAGATCCGGGGAGACTCCGACCCGGGAGAGCTCAGGGATCTACGGGCTCCGGAGACTCCAGGTGGGACTCTGCCAGAGACAGAGACGCTTGGTCACAGGCTGGGTGAGCTCGGAGCACTCCCAGAAGCCAGTGAGACGGGACTGCTTACGCACGATTTTCTCTGAGCGTGGTCTGCAGGCGCGCGCGCGTGGTCTGCGGGCGGGCGCACGCGGTCTGCGGGCGGGCGCGCGCGGTCTCCGGCGCAAATGTGGGCTAGGGAGACCGGAGGGATTAAACGCTTTTCTCTGAAGGTGCACAGAAGACTGGGGCCCCTAGCTCTCGGCTCCTCTGAACCGGAGATTGGGAGGCCGCCATTGTCATTCCCGTCCTCCAGAACTCTACAGAAAGCGTTCAGGGAACAAAAGCTCCCGAAAGCAAACCTGAGAGGATTACTTAGCCCGGCCCCTGGTAAGGGCGGTGCAAATCCGCCTGGGGCAAAGACAACTGAGAATCACTACAACAGGCCCCTCCCCCAGAAGATCAAAGAAATACAGCCAAGACCAAGTTCACTTAACAAGGAGAACAGCGGATTCTTATCTGGACAAAATGACAAGGCGGAAAAACTCACCACAAAAAAAAGAGCAGGAGACAGGACCGAAGGCTAGGGACCTAATCAATACAGACATTGGTAATATGTCAGATCTGGAATTCAGGATGACGATTCTCAAGGTTCTAGCCAGGCTCGAAAAAGGCATGGAAGATATTAGAGAAACCCTGTCAGGAGAAATAAAAACCCTT
>ML111647.1:0-44710 GCA_003697995.1 Taxidea taxus jeffersonii
AGGTGTTCGGAATGGTTTGATAACTACCTAGCTGAACTCCTGAGACCCAGTGATATTTAGGTCTTCTATGTCTCCGCCATCTTGCTTCTGCTCCCCTTGAGCACTATTGGTGGGAATGTAAGATGGTGTCCCCACTGTGGAAAACAGTATGGCAGCTCCTCAAAAAGTTAAACTTAGAATTGCCACACGATTCAGCAATTCCACTTTTGGTTATATACAAAAAAAAAAAAAAAAAAAAGCAGAGACTGTAACAGATATTTTTACACTAATGTTCATAGCAATAGCCCCATATTCGCTCCCAAGAGCCAAAATATGGAAAAAACCCAAATGTCCATTGGTGGGTGAATAGATAAGCAAAATGTGGTCTCTCCAAACAATGGGATATTGTTTAGCCTTAAAAAGGAAAGATGTTCTGGGACGCTAAACATGGGTGACCTTGAGGACATGATGCTCAGTGCAGTTAGCCAGTCCAAAAAGACAAAGACAAATACTGGATGATTCCACTTATATTTTGTACTTAGGGTAGTCAAAATCATAGACACAGGGTGCCTGGGTGGCTCAGTGGGTTAAAGCCTCTGCTTTCGACTCAGATCATGATCTCAGGGTCCTGGGATCGAGCCCCACATCGGGTTCTCTCCTCAGCAGGGAGCCTGCTTCCCCCTCTCTCTCTGCCTGCCTCTCTGCCCACTTGTGATCTCCGTCAAATAAATAAATAAAATCTTTTTTAAAAAATCGTAGACACAGAAAGCAGAGTAATGCTTACCAGTGGCTGGAGGGAGGAACAAACACGGAAGTACTGTTTAATGGGGACAGAGATTCAGTTTGAGATAATGAAAAAGTTCTGGAAATGAATGGTGGTAATGGTTGATGGTTGCACCGCAGTGTGAATGTACTTAATGCCAACGAACTGTACACTTAAAAATGGTTAAAATGGTAAAGCGTGTGTGTGTATAGATACATGAGCAAGTGCCTATATATATATACATATATATACACACACACACATGGGCACATTTTGGATATGTATGTGTGTGTGTATATATGCACACACATACTATGGCCAAGAGGAGACAAAACCACTTTTGTGTGTGTGTGTGTGTGTGTATGTATATATATATAATTTTTAACTAATCTCTACATCCAACTTGGGGCTCAAACTCACATCCCCAAGATAAAGAGTCACATGTTCCTCTCACTGAGCCAGCCCGGTGCCCCTTATATATATTCTAGCACAGTTTTGTGTGTGTGTGTTTTTTTTAACTTGAGGCTTTTGCTTCTATTTTTGCCTATAATGAACATATATTTGTGCAACTTTCAACATTTTCAAAATACAGATATAGCATGCAATTAGCTAGATATAAAATAAAAACCTCAAAAGATCGTTTGTAAATGTGTTACCAATATAGACATAGGGAATACCAGGTTCAGGCAAAGTGATTAGGGAATTACCTACTCCCTGAAAATAAAGAAACCTAATTATGTATTCATCCAGTATTTATGCAGTGTCTACTGTGTGCTAGGCACAATTCAGACCCTGGGGATACTCTGTGAGTAGGTTAGAAACCATGCCTGCTCTTGGAGATGAGTGGGGCTGGATTCCCGGGAAATAAAGCAGTGATCATTTCAGACAGTGAAAAATGCTGTAAAAAATTTTTTAAAAAGTATTAGGTAGACAATATCTTAGGGGGGAGACAAGCTCCTTCAGATAGCATGTTCAAGGAGGGTCTCTCTGAGGAGTGTTATTTGACCTGAGGCCAAAGCTACCAAGACAAGAGGATTCTGGGTGTTGAAAAGAGTGAATGTGAAACCGAACTCATTCAAACAGTGGTTTTCAACCCTGGCTCCACTCTAGAATCATCTGCTTTAAAATCGTATCAGTGCCAGCTTCCACCTAGAACAAGACAATCAGAATCTCTGGGGGTGGGCCTGGAGTCCAAGACAATTTTTTTAAAGCCTTTTCTACAGACTATCGGTGAACTCATGGGCACCAAAAAAATTTTTTTTGAGATTTTATTTATTTGAGAGAGAGTAAGCACAAGTGAGAGAGAGAGAAAGCAAGAGTGGGGGGTGGGGGGAGAAGCAGGCTTGATCCCAGGACCCTGGAATCATGACCTGAGCTGAAGGAAGACACTTCGCCACTTGAGCCACCCAAGTGTCCCTGAGCACCACAACTTTAAACACAATACCATTTACAATACTTTATTTTTTTTAAAAAGAGGGGGGGCACCTGGGTGGCTCAGTTCGTTAAGCGACTGCCTTCAGCTCAGGTCATGATCCTGGAGTCCCAGGATCGAGTCCCACATCGGGCTCCCTGCTTGGCAGGAAGTCTGCTTCTCCAGCTGACCCCTCTCATGCTCTCTCTCATTCTCAATCTCTCTCTCAAATAAATAAATAAAGTCTTTAAAATAAAAAAGAGAGAGAGAGATAGTTAGTGGAACTCTAACAAAGCATGTACAGGACCTCTATACTGAAAACTAATAAAGGAAAATCTAAATAAAATGGTGAGATACACCAGGTTCATGGATTGGAAGACTCAGCATAGTACATATGTCAATTCTGGGGCACCAGGGTGGCTCAGTCATTAAGTGTCTGCCTTTGGCTCGGGTCATGATCCCTGGGTCCAGGGACCAAGCCCTGCATGGGGTTCCATGCTTAGCAGGAAGATAGCTTCTCCCCCTCCCACTCCCCCTGCTTGTGTTTCCTCTCTCACAGTCTCTCTCTCTCTCTCTGTCAGTTAAAGAGAAATAAAATCTTTGAAAATATATCAATTAATAAGTATGTCAGTTCTCTGAAATTGATAAACACATAATGCAATTCCTGTCAAAATCCAAGTAACATTTATTTTTATAGTTCTAGATAAGATAATTCTAAACTCCTTATGGGACTAAAATAGCTCAAACAGGTTCTTAAAAAAAGGCTAAAGTGGGAGGAATACATCTACCATCTATATAGCTATGGTTATCAAGACTGTGTGGTTTTCGAGAAGGGATAGAAACATAAAATCTATGGAAAAGAACAGAGAACATAGAAATAGCCCCATGCAAACATGGCTGATTGATTTTTTTTATTATAAAGATTCAAAAGGCAGCTCAGTGGAGGAAACATTGATGCTAGAACAATTGGATATTCAAAGACAAAGACAGAGAAAAGAAGAAGAAATTGTTTAACATGAAAGGTAAGATGAGGGATCCCTGTGATGATGGGATGATCTTCATGGTATTAATGTCAGTGTCCTTTGTGCTACTGTATCACAGTCTAGACTGTATTCTTCAAAAAGGTCAATGACATGAAACACACAGAGGAATGATCTATCTGCTCTAAATTCAAAGATTCTAAGGAGACACGACAACCCAATGCAACACAACCCAGAATTTATTTATTTGTTTGTTTGGTTTGTTTGCTATATAGGACTTTGGGGGACAATGAGTGAAATCGAATGACATCTGTATTTTAGATTGTAATATTGTGTTAACATTCATTTCCTGATCTTGCTATGTCCTTGCTCTCAGGAAACACACATGTTGAAGTACTTACTGGCAAAGTGATGTCCTCTAAAACAGTGCAGAAAAGAACTGATAGCAATAAATAGAGAATAATAAAGCAGATGTGGTAAAATGTTAACATTTAAGGAATCTGGGTAAAGAGTTCCCAGGAATTTCTTATAATACTCTTACAACTTTCCAGTAAGTCTAAAAGGTAAAAAAGGAGAGAGAATATGGGTCTGGGGTCTGTCCTGAATCCTTCCTTTGCCACTCAAGAGCTGTGATATTGTGCAAGTTGTTTACTGTTTCTGTGGCCAGTTTCCTCATCCGTAAGAATGAGTACTACGATGTATCTCAGAGTCATATATATTAAGCAAGTAGATAATTGTGAAATGATTGGAGTGGTCACTGGCAGATAAGTGCTCAATAAACGTTAGTCAATGTTATCTTAGTCTGTTTGGCATGGATGGGCAGATGCATGCATAAAATCAAATATATGGGTGCCCAGGTGGCTCAGATGGTGAAGTGTCTGCCTTTGGCTCTGGTCGTGATCCCAGAGTCCTGGGTTCGAGCCCCATATAGGATTCTTGGCTCAGCAAGGAGTCTGCTTCTTCCTCTCTCTCTCCCTCTCCCCCTGCTCATCTTCTCTCTCTCTCAGTATGTCTCTGTCTCAAATAAATAAATAAATAAATAAATCCTTAAAAAATTGTTTGGAGTGCCTGGGTGGTTCAGTCATTAAGCGTCTGCCTTTGGCTCATGTCATGATCACGGGGCCCTGGGATCAAGCCCCACAACCAGCTCTCTGCTCGCAGGAAGCCTGCTTCTCCCTCTCCCGCTCCCCCTGCTTGTGTTCCCTCTCTCACTGTGTCTCTTTCTGTCAAATAAATAAATAAAAATATTTTTTAAAAATTGTTTTAGAAATATATAAGAAATCAAATAATCAAGGCAAGTTCTCTGTTTCAAAGGGACTTTGGTATTAACATTGGAATGTTCTTACTGGTATAGTTTCAAACAACAAAGTTTCTGGTTATCAATGACTTTATAGAACAAATTTTCTCAATTGGTAAAAAGACAGTGCTTACTCAAAGAAAGAGGGTTGTCATAAAACTTTCCAGTGGCATTCTCTATTTCTGTTTTTCCAGCCTGATGAGTGGTAAGGCAGATTTTCACTTCCTCAGTCCAAGCTGACTTTTTCTTTTTCATCTAATCTATTTATTTATTTGAGAGTGAAAAAGAGAGTAGGGGTAGGGGCAAAGGGGGAGGGAGAAGAGAATCTCAAGTAGGTTCCAAGCCCAGCACAGACCTCAACGTGGGGCTCCATCTCAGGACCCCGAGATCATGACCTGAGCCGAAACCAAGAATCAGAAGCTTAGCCAACTGGGCCACCCAGGCGCCCCTCTTTTTCTTTTTAACTAAAGTATAACTGACAATATAGGTTTTTTTTTTTTTTTTTTGCTACATACTGATATACTTTTTGTAAAAAGTAAAATCTTTCATATTATACTCCTTACAGTTGCCATAAGCACTATGAAACTCACAGACTCAGGAAAACAATCTAGCAAAACCAGAGTAAGATAGAGGTCCAAACCAAGGTGACTGGGTTCATCCAAGAGATCAAATGTTCAGACTAACCACAGAGATTAATAAAAATCGTGCCAACTAAGGCTATCGCCGCACGAATGATCGCCACATGAATGACTTGATGCATCAAAGTATTTATAAGGTGATTACGTTGTAATTGTGAGCCGTGCTCCAATATTTGCGTAAATTACTCGTGTAGGGACCAGTTTATCAAGAGGGTCAACGATAACCACTCTAAGCTGTGCGTTATTTTCAAGGGGCTTCACCTTCAGTAACGCACTCTGTCTGCCTAAAAAGTAAATGGGTAACGTCCACCAAGGGGAAGGACTAGGAAAGGTGAGCTGCATGGACATTAGGTTGGAGGAATTTTTCAGCTAGGATTTCCCCGCCCCACCCCTACACCCCCAACCCCCTAACCCTCCCACCCCACCCACTACTGCTTCCCCCGCCCCCGCCTCAGAGAAGCTGTCTACAGAGATATTTTCCTACTCATTCACCCCCAGGGCTTTTCTTTTTCTTTTAATTTTTTTTGAAGATTTTATTTATTTACTTGACACAGAGAGATCACAAGTAAGCAGAGAGGCAGGCAGAGACAGAGGGGGAAGCAGGCTCTCTGCTGAGCAAAGAGCCCGACGAGGGGCTCGATCCCAGGACCCTGAGACCATGACCTAAGCTGAAGGCAGAGGCTTTAACCCACTGAGCCACCCAGGCGCCCCTCTACACTAATTTTTGAAGATTCACCCCACCATTTTCCTCAGCAGTCAGACCATTTGACATTCCCAGTAGCAATGCACTAAGAGTCCCGTTTTTACACATGCTCCCCGACGCTTGCAGTTTTCTGCGATTTTATGGACTTGGGGATTGCTGTGAGGCTGTGTGTTTGGTTTTGGCAGTTGGGCGGGGTTTCTGTGCTTGTAAATTGCATTTCCCAAAGGACTAGTGATGTGGAGCATCTTTACATGTGCTTATCAGTCATTTGTATGTCTTCTTTGTAGAAACGTCTATTCAAGTCCTTTGCCCGTTTTTTCAATGGAGTGGGTTGTTTTCATGGTTGCTATTGAGTTCTAGGAGTTCTTTATATATTCTGGATATACTCTCTTACCAGATATGTGGTTGGCTAATATTTTTCTCCCACCCTGTGGGTTTTTTAAATTTTTTATAAACCACAGAAAAACAAGATCACGAAGGGATGCTTTGAAAAGTGGAATCATATTATACATGTATTTAATTGGGGAAATCCAACTGTACGTGAGGGGGAGAAAGAATCACCATTTTTTTAATATTTTTTTTATTTATTTGACAGACAGAGATCACAAGTGGGCAGAGAGGCAGGCAGAGAGAGAGGAAGGGAAGCAGGCTCCCTGCAGAGCAGAGAGTCCAATGCGGGACTCCATCCCAGGACCCTGGAATCAGGACCTGAGCTGAAGGCAGAGGCTTTAACCCACTGAGCCACCCAGGCGCCCCAAGAATCACCATTTAAATAATGCAGGAATGTCTGCCTTCTGTGCACTTTAAAGAGCACAGAACTCAGAGGGTGATCCCAGGAGGAGGGCATGCACTCACTGGTCCCCAGGGTCCTGTCAGTCCCTGGGACTTTCACAGCGTGAGTGTTCTCTGTGCTGAGCATGGTTCCAGTGCTTAGAACCCAGCAGTCCAGAGAGGTAGCCACATGTGACTAGCTAAATCCATTTAAATTAATTAAAATGGAATGTTTGGGGGACGCCTGGGTGGCTCAGTTGGTTAAGCAGCTGCCTTCGGCTCAGGTCATGATCCCAGCGTCCTGGGATCAAGTCCCACATGGGGCTCCTTGCTTGGCAGGGAGCCTGCTTCTCCCTCTGCCTCTGCCTGCCTCTCTGTCTTCCTGTGCTCGCTCGCTCTCTCTCTCTCTAACTAATAAATAAATGAAATCTTAATAAATAAATAAAATGGAATGTTCGGTTCCTCAGTCTCTCCAGCCACATTTCAAGTGCTGCTTAGTCATGGTATAGATACAGAGCATTTCCATCACTGCAGAAAGTTCTAGGTCCTAAATTGTGCTGGGCTGAGTCGCTTAAGCCTCTGTCTTCAGCTCAGGTCATGATCCCAGGAGTCCTGGGATCAATCCCCGAGATCCGTTGAAAGCCTGCTTCTCTCTCTCCGACTGCCTGCTGCTCCCCGTGCTTGTGCTCTCTCCCACTCCCTCTCTGCCAAATAAATACATTAATTAAAGAAAAAAAAAAAAAAAGAAACACAAAACCCAACTCCTGGACCGGTCCTAGAGGAAAGGATTTTGTCCTCCCTCAAAAGATTGACAAATGGGGGCACCTGGGTGGCTCAGTGGGTTAAAGCCTCTGCCTTCGGCTCAGGTCATGATCCCAGGGTCCTGGGATCGAGCCCCACATCGGGCTCTCTGCTCAGCGGGGAACCTGCTTCCTCCTCTCTCTCTGCCTGCCTCTCTGCCTACTTGTGATCTCTGTCAAATAAATAAATAAAATATTTTTTAAAAATTCTTAAAAAAAAAAAACCACAATTCCAAAACACCTGCTGGCTCAGTTGGCAGAGCACACAACTCTTGATGTCAGGGTCATAAGTTCAAGCCCCATGTTGGGCATAGACTTACTTAAAATATATATTTATATATATATGTATAAAAATGTATATATTTTATATTGTTATATATTATACTATATTGCATATATAAATATTATGTATTTTATATAGCACATATTTAATAAAATATTATATTTTATATATAAATATACATAAAACCAGAAATCGGTTTTAGCTCAGGTTGTGATCTCAGGGTCGTGAGATCCAGCCCCATGCCAGGCTCTGTGCTCTGCGCAGAGTCTGCTTGAGATTCTCTCCTCTTCCTCTGCCCCTCCCATTCATGTTCTCTCTTTCTCTCTCTAAAATAAAAACATCTTTAAAAAAAAAATTTCCTAAGGGCGCCTGGGTGGCTCAGTGGGTTAAGCGTGTGCCTTTGGCTCAGGTCATGATCCCAGGGTCCTGGGATCAAGTCCCGCATCTGGCTCTCTGCTCAGTGGGGAGACTGCTTCCTCCTCTCTCTCTGTCTGCCTCTCTGCCTACTTGTGATCTTCCTGTCAAATAAATAA
This sequence comes from Taxidea taxus jeffersonii, assembly GCA_003697995.1. Lineage (NCBI taxonomy): Eukaryota > Metazoa > Chordata > Mammalia > Carnivora > Mustelidae > Taxidea > Taxidea taxus. The sequence goes on from ML111647.1 coordinate 8,159, forward strand.
ATATTTTTAAAGAAATTCCTAAACAAGGACACAAACAAATAAAACTCCTAGTTTTAACCTGCTTTTTCAGAGAAAAAAGCTCTCTACTATGTCATGCAACTGGAACATGATATTAAAACTCCGCCTTCACAGGATAGATGATGAGGAAATCAAATCTGTAAAATAAGTTGTATGTTAGGTAGCTGTTGTTCTCAGATCAAAATATTCTTTATGCTTAAGTGGCATATTTGGGGGTGGCATATTCAGCTACCCTTCCATAAGCATTTTAAAGATTTTATTTATTTATTTTTGTGAGAGAGAGGGAGAGAGAGCACAGAATGCAACCACAAACGGGGGGCAGGAAGTGGCAAAGGGAGAGGGAGAAGAAGACTTCCCACCGAGCAGGGAGCCCAGTGTTGTGGGGCGCCATCCCAGGACCCTGAAATCACGACCTGAGCTGAAAGCAGACGCCCAGCCAACTGAGCCACCCAGGCACCCTCAAAAACCATTTTAAATAAGTAAAACCTTATTCTGCTAGAATTAGGGCCATACATTTCCCCGCATTCTCTAGTAATTGAATAAGCTTATTATGTGAGTTAGTATTGAGAATCATTTTCTCTGGTGCACTCCTATCCATCTCTCAGAACCCAGCTAACAGGTCACCTTCTATGAGAAGCCTTCCCGGATATTCTTCTAAGAAAGTTACATAAAAGGGTGCCTGGGTGGTTCAGTCGGTTAAGCATTCGAGTCTTGATTTCAGCTCAGGTTAAGATCTCAGGGTTGTCTGCTTGAGATTCTCTTTCCCTCTCCCTTTGCCCCTCCCATCTCCCCCAATAAATAAATAAGTAAATCTTCTAAAAATAATAAAAATAAAAGTTAAGTATTCCCTGCCCTTAAACTTTGCATAGAGCATTTTCACCAAAACAAACAAGAAACCGAGTAACTGTGTGAGCTTTAACAGACTTGATTATGGCAACATTTCACAATGTATATGGGTATGAAATCATCACATGGTATACTTTAAATATATAACACACACACATATATATACATATATACATATGTATATATTTTTTTAAATGAGGTATAGAGGCACCTGGGTGGCACAGTCAGTTAAGTGTTGGACTCTCGGTTTCAGCTCAGGTCATAATCGCAGGGCAGTGAGATCGAGCCCTGCATCTGACTGACCGCCTGCTCAGCGTGAAGTCTTCAGATTCCCCCACTGTGCTCTTCCTCTGGCTTGTGCTCTCTCCCTCTGGCTTGTGCTCTCTCCCTCTCTCTGAAAGTAATTAGTTAGCTACTGAAATCTTTGTTAAACATAAAATAAGGGGCGCCTGGGTGGCTCGGTGGGTTAAAGCCTCTGCCTTCGGCTCAGGTCAGGATCTCAGGGTCCTGGGATGGAACCCCATATCGGGCTCTCTGCTCAGCAGGGAGCCTGCTTCCTCCTCTCTCTCTGCCTGCCTCTCTGCCTACTTGTGATCTCTGTCTGTCCAATAAATAAAATCTTTAAAAATAAGTAAATAAATGAAATGAAATGAAATGAAATACAGTCGGCACACCACGTTCCAGGAGTTGCAGGTGTATGACATAGTGATTTAACAAGTCTGCATGTGATTTGGGCCTACCCCAAGCGTGGCTACCATCGGTCACCATAAACACTATCTCAGTACCATCGACCACGCTCCCTATGTGGTACTTTTCACCCCTGTGACTTACATGTTCCATACCTGAAAGCCCAGACCTCCCACTCCCTTCACATGTTGCCTACCTCCCTACCCCCCAAACACATTACCGTTTTATTTGTCAGTTTTACCTTAATCAAGCTGAAAGATAAAACCAGAAGCAGCTATTACAAAAGCCTTGCCTAGATTTCTATTGTTGTACAAATCAGGTTTTTAAAGAGTATAACGGATTTCAAACACGAGCTGCAGGGAAAGAGCTGAGCAGACACCTGCCTACCTATCACTTAGAGTTCCCAAATGAAAACAGTCTGCAACATTTGCATCAGGCCTCTTGTAAAAATAACTAACAGGCTAACTTACTAAATAAAATGTTACATAGACAGCTAAAACCGTGGCCTCATTTTATGTCTCTCCCTCTCTTTTCTAGGGTAAAGAATAAAGAAAAGAACAGGCAGGCAGGAATTAAGCTCGGAAAGGCAACTAGCCCTTCTTGGCACAAGCTTTTCTTTCATCTTTTGCTGCTTCTCAGAAGACTGATGGTCTCTGGAGGAGGAAGTTCCATTAGAGGAGGTGCGGGAGAACCAGGAGGCCGTTGAGGAATCAGTGAGGCATGAGTAAGTAGGTGATATGAACTGAGGGTAGGGACAGTCTTTAATGTCACTCACATTCTGAAAACTGCTTTTATTTTATTTGGCTCTCATAGCATCATACGCTAGTAAATGTATTCTGTGTTCCCAAGTGTGCTTCAAGGCTCGTCAGGACCCTAGCAAAGCTGGTATCAATAAGGCAGGCCAGTCACGTGTGGGACCCCAACATTGTGGGTTGTGTTGTATTGGGTGAGCTAACACCAGTTTTCAGGAAATGACTTCAGGATCAGTAAAAAGTTTGTTGGTGCTCAGTAGACTCATGATCAATCACAGTAAAATGAATGAATGAATGAATGAATGAACTAGTGTATACTTTACTACCAAAGAGAGGTACACAACCCACCCATCTCTCTTCCCTGAGTGCTGAGGAACTCGGAGTTAAATATTGTGATCAGTCCACATAGCCTTCCTCACTCAACAAATCTTTTTTCGAATTTTTTTATTATTAACCTATAATGCATTATTTCTTTCAGGGGTACAGGTGTGTGATTCATCAGTCTTACACAAATTCACAGCTCTCACCATGGCACATACCCTCCCCAACGTCCATCACCCATCACCCAGCCTCCCTATCCCTGTCATCCCCCTCCCCTCCCACAACCCTCAGTCTGTTTCCTGAGATTAGGAGTTTCTGACGGTTTGTCTCCCTCTCTGGTTTCTTCTTGTTTCATTTTTCCCTCCCTTCCCCTACGATCCTCTGTCTTGTTTTTCAAATTCCACATATCATTCACTCAACAAATCTTGATATTCTTTCCTCCTTCTCCCTTTTATTTATCTTGGTTTCTGACTCTTCTCTTTTATGCTTTTTGGCAATATTGTTCCTACTTTTGTTGTAAAATGCTCCCAGTCTTCTTCGAAAGTTAGTAGGGGTTTGAATCAGTGACATTTTTAGAATGTTCGGCCATCTTGCTGCAATCAGGGACATTTTTACATTTTTATTTTTTATTTTTATTTTTTTTTTAATTTTATTTATTTGACAGAGAGAGTGAGCACAGGCAGAGAGAGTGGCAGGCAGAGGCAGAGGGAGAAGCAGGCTCCCTGCCGAGCAAGGAGCCGGATGTGGGACTCGATCCCAGGACGCTGGGATCATGACCTGAGCCGAAGGCAGCCACTTAACCAACTGAGCCACCCAGGCGTCCCATCAGGGACATTTTTAAATCAGAAATTCATTTCCAATCCAACTGATGAGAAAACAGCTTATTTGTTAAAGCAAAGCATTAAGAGGCGTTCTTTAGAGAAACTGATTTGTACAATTTCGGATTGAGTCCCTAATCAAGACACACGGGATTATGTATGAGGATGTAGAGAATGAGCCATAGCTTTGCAGTCTGACAGACCAGGGTTCAGGTAATTCAGTATCTCTGAACTGTTTTCTTCCCTTGACAATGGACATGGTACAGGCCGACCTGGAGGGTATTGTTAAAGATAATAGCCTGGGGCACTTGGGTGGCTCAGTTGAGCATTTGCCTTCGGCTCTGCTTGGGTCATGATTTCAGGGTTCTGGGATGGAGCCCCACAACAACAGGTTCCCGGCTCAGCAGGGAGCCTGCTTCTCCCTCTCCCTTTGCCCCTCCCCCTGCTTGTGCTCTCTCTCAAATAAATAAAATCTTTTTTTAAATGTCATGAATAGGGGCACCTGGGTGGCTCAGTGGGTTAAAGCCTCTGCCTTCAGCTCAGGTCATGATCCCAGGGTCCTGCGATCGAGCCCCATGTTGGGTTCTCTGCTCACCAGGAAGCCTGCTTCCCTTCCTCTCTCTGTCTGCCTCTGCCTAATTGTGATCTCTGTCTGTCAAATAAATAAATAAAATCTTAAAAAAAAATAAAATAAAAAATTTTAAAAAACAGATAATAGCCATATGATCCAGCAATTCCTACTTCTGGGTGTATATCCCAAAATTTCAAACCAAGGACCCAGACAGATACATTGTACACCTATGTTCCTTCAGCATTGTTCCCAGTAACCAGAAGGTGGAAACCACCAAGGATCCATCCAGAGATGCATGGATAAACAAAATGTGGTCAATTCACACACTGGAATGTTACTCAGCCTTACAAAAGAATGAAATTTTGATACAGGCTACAACACAGATGACTCTTGAAAACGTGCTAAGTGAAATTAGCCAGACACAAAAGAAATGTATGCTTGCATTTATATGAGATACCTAGAGTAGGCAAATTAATAGAGACAGAAAATAAAATAGGGGTTCCCTGGGGCTGGGGAAAGAAAACGAGGAGCTATTGTTTACGAGGTTTTTGTTAGAAAAAATGAAAAAGTGTTGGACATGCTCGGTGGTGACGGTTGCAGTACAATAGGGGTATATATAATGGCACTAAATTGTACCATGAAAACGGTTAAATAACAATTGCTATTATTACATACTTGCAAAATATATATGTTATTTACTAGATTAGCTTAAAGCTACTGAAGTTAGTTGTTTCCCTGATTCCACTTATAAATCACCCCTCCCTCACAAGAGGTCTGTGAAAACACACCGGCACCCTGGAATGAAGCTAGCCAGGCTCCTAGATATAAAACACAATAAGCGGGCGCCTGGGTGGCTCAGTGGGTTAAGCCTCTGCCTTAGGCTCAGGTCATGATCCCAGGGTCCTGGGATCCAGCCCCATATTGGGCTCTCTGCTCAGCAGGGAACCTGCTTCCCCCGTCCCTCTCTGTCTATTTGTGATCTCCGTCTATCAAATAAATAAATAAAATCTTTTTAAAAAACCGTAATAAGCAATATGCTAATACTTCTGGAATAATGAGCCCTGATTTCTGCAGAATCAATCAACTTTTCATCTGAGTTAACTGATCATTATCAGGCTTTCTCCAAGCTCTCCATTATGGGTCTTTTGCACTCACAAAGGGGATGTAATGAGATAATCATTAGCAACCCGACAGCTATTTCGAATGTAAATCGATAGGCTAGGGGAACCTGGGAACTGCAGCCGCTTAGATAGCCAAGCTCTGCTAACATGGGGAGCAGAGCTGGGCCAGGCTGGCTGAAGAAATGTGCAGATCTGGGGAGCAAGGGGTGTCCTGGTAGCTGCCTTCTGCTTCAGGGGGACAAAGCGCTTACTGGGAAAGCCAGCAGGGGTCAGCAATCATTGAACCTCCTGGACTCTAGTCACAGGAGGGCACCGGGATTACACTGGGTAGGATCTCTGAGTGCAAGCATTTCCTGTGGGCGGATGGCTTTGAAAACGGGAAGCCTACAGAGGGATATAGAAAACTGGCTCATGCGGGCGCGTGGGTGGGTCAGTGGGTTAAAGCCTCTGCCTTCGGCTCAGGTCTCAGGGTCCTGGGATCGAGCCCCACATCGGGCTCTTCGCTCAGTGGGGAGCCTGCTTCCCTCTCTCTGCCTGCCTCTCTGCCTACTTGTGATCTCTCTCTGTCAAATAAATAAATTAAAAATCTTTAAACGAAAACTGGCTCATGGAAGCATCTCCCAGTCCTGGGAAAACCAGAACAGCTGGTTTTCAAAGCAGTTCCACTGACCAGGCGGTTAACCCACAGGAGCTGGTTGAGGGAGCCAACTTCCGCACCAGAGCTAGGTGATGGACTCCTTCAGATAGAGTGCTGGCGCTCAAGGTCATTGCTCTCGGGTGCCCAATTTTGCTATCCCCTGCTTTCTTTTCTTTCTTTTAAGATTTTATTTATTTATTTGACACAGAGAGAGATCACAAATAGGCAGAGGGGCAGACAGAGAGAGAAAGAGGGAAGCAGGCTCCCCGCTGAGCAGAGAGCCGGATGCGGGGCTCCATCCCAAGACCCTGAGATCATGACCTGAGCCGAAGGCAGAGGCTCAACCCACTGAGCCACCCAGGCGTCCCTGTCCCCATAGTTGGCCCCAGCTGCCCAGCAGGGAACTCTAAATGGGTGAATTGTATAGCATGTGAATGGAATTTCAACAAGCTGTTACAAACTGAAGACCAACCACAGGAACGGAGAAAGTCCAGCCAAAGTGCAGAACCAAGTAAGTCAGCTTCCCATAGTGGTTGTTGCCAATTCTGCCAAAACATGTGCCAGGTGAGGAAACTGAGCAGTAAATCATATTTTGTATCCATTATGATTACCTGGGCTAACATGCTACCCTGCTTCTAAATTTCTATGAATAATTTAGAGTCAGCTGTACGTACCAGTACCAACTACAGAACTCCAATTAAAGCCTCTGTCGTTTCCATTCTGAGTCAAATTGAAGGCATTATTGGTTCCCCAAAATCCTTTTTTTTTTTCTTTTTTGCCAGATTATTTGTCTTTAGACCAGTGGTTCTCAAGCTTGACCTCACATAGAGGCCTCATATTTTAAAATGTATCAAGGCCCATGGGATGCCTGGGTGGCTCAGATGGTGAAGTGTCTGCCTTCTGCTCAAGTCATGATCCCAGGGTCCTGGGACCGAGTACCGCACTGGGCTCCCTGCTCAGCGGGGAGCCTGCTTGCTTCTCCTCCCACTCCCCCTGCTTGTATTTTCTCTCTCACTGTCCCGCTCTCTCTCTGCCAAATAAATAAGTAAAATCTTTAAAATTAAACAAACAAAACATAAACTAATCCATGCTGGTGAGGATGTGGAGAAATTGGAACACTTGCGCTTTGCTGGTGAGAATGTAAAATGCTTGAGCCTCAGTGTATCTGGGTGGCTCAGGTCATGATCTTGGTGTCCTAGGATTGGGGCCCATGTGGATCTCCCCACTTAGTGGGGAATCTGTTTCCTCCCTCTCCCTCTGCTCCTTCCTGGGCTGGTGCGCTCTCTCTCTCTCACTCTCAAATAAATAAATCTTTTTTAAAAAATATTTTATTTATTTATTTATTTGAAAGCAAGTGAGAGAGTGAGCAAGAGAGAGTGTGTCCGAGCAGGGGGGAGGGGCAGAGGGAGAGGGAGAAGTAGGCTCCTCATGGAGCAGGTAGCCGGTGTGGGATTCAATCCCAGGACCCTGGCATCATGCCCTAAGTGGAAAGCAGACGCTTAAGCAACTGAGTCACCCAGGCGCACAACAAGATCTGTTTTAAAAAATGGTTTAGCCTTGTGAAAAACAGTACGGAGTTTCTTTAGAAAACGAAACATAGAATTACCATATGATTCAGCAAGTCTCCTTCCAGGTTAGTACCAAGAGAAGTGAAAGGAGGGACTTGAGCAGGGATTCATGTGCTCAGATTCACAGCAGCATTATTCCAAACAGGTGTAATTCCCAAAAGGTGTCCACTGACAGATGAATGAATGGATAAACAAAATACACACACACACACACACACACACACACACACACACACCACACACACACACACACGACACACACAGGAAAATTATTCAACCCTAAAAAGGAAGGAAATTCTGACATATGCTGCAACACGGATGAACCTTGAGGATATTATCCTAAGTTAGACTCTGTTTGTGCAGGATCATTATAGGATTCCATTTGTATGAAGTGCCTAGAGTAGCTGAAGTCATTGAGATGGACAATAGTATGATGGCTGCCAGGGACTCCGGGAGAGGAGAACGGGGAGCTAGGGTTTAATGGATATAGCATTTCAGGTTGGAAAAATGAGAGAGTTCTGGACCGGGATGGTGGTGATGGTTGCACAGCAGTGTGAAATGTACTTAATGCCTCTGAGCTGTATACTTACAATTGATTCACGTGGTTGATCTTATGTTGTGTGTATTTTACCGCAATACAAAGAGATGTCCTTTTTAAGAATGGGTATCTGCCCCAATCCATGCCAATGGCATGGGGGAGATACCTCCTGGAGGGTTTCTGGGAAAGACTTCCTCATTCTTAGAAGAAAGACTCAGGATGAGATGCTGTCTGTTTTCTCTCTAGACTTGGCACCTGGGGATCTGCAGCTGTCTTGGGACCCACCTGAGGATGAAGCCAACCAATATCCAGGACAGCAGATAGTTGGAAAGGTACTGGCCCTTGATGGTAGAATTAAGCTCCAGACCCAATGGACTAAGAAGTCAGTCTTATCTTAGGGTTTATTGTTAGAAATAAGACAAAAGGCTTAGAATAGAATCATGTATGCTAAGCCCACATCAACAAACTGAGACTTAACTTAATTCCAGTGTTGGCCTCTCCCAGAAATGGCATCTTAAATCAATCAGGAATCACCTGGTCAACACTAATGAGGTCATCTGCCTGGTAGACCCCTGTCATCTGCCAAAGGAAAGTGACCTTGCCACAACTAAGCACGCTTTTTTTTTTTTTAAGATTTTATTTATTTATTTGACAGAGAAAGACACAGTGAGAGAGGGAACACAAGCAGGGGGAGTGTGAAAGGGAGAAGCAGGCTTCCCATGGAGCAGGGAGCCCAATTCGGAACTCAATCCCAGGACCCTGGGATTATGACCTGAGCCCAAAGCAGCCGCTTAACCAACTGAGCCACCCAGGCGTCCCAGATTTTATTTATTTATTTGACAGAGAGAGATACAGCGAGAAAGGGAACACAAGCAAGGGGACTGTGAAAGAGAGAAGCAGGCTTCCCATGGAGCAGGGAGGCCGATATGGGACTCCATCCCAGGATGCTGGGATCATGACCTGAGCCCAAGGCAACGCTTAGTGACTGAGCCACCCAGGTGCCCAGAATGTGAGTCTTTGTACTATTTTATATTTATAGAATTCTCAAAGACACAAACAAACAAACAAAAAAAACACTCTTTCCCCATTGCTGCCCCTGATCCAAATTTAATTAAGGAAGGCAGAAAAAAGCCTTTTGGTAAAACCTGGGGACCAAGGTTAAAGTCTGCGTAACTCTAAACGGTCTCTGAGAGATTAGAAAACCCGGCTTTCTAATCTAATCAGAGATTCACAAGAAATTGAAATCGTGTTACAAGAGGTCCCCTGTACCCATCACACTGCTCCCCCCAGTGGTAACATCTTCTGTCTCTGTGGACAACTGTCGAACACAGGTAACTGACATTCCACAATGCAACTGAGGACTCTACACCTTACTGGAATTCCTCCAGTTTAACCTTTTTCTTAAAAATGTCTTTAAGTTACAAAAGCAATTTGCTCATTACTGAATGAGTGGATACTTCAGCAGTGATACGTGCCTACAATGGAATATTACTCAGCCACCAAAAGGAATGATACTGATACAAGTGACAGTGTAGATGAACCTTGAAAACTTTATGCTAAGGGAAAGAAGCCAGGAACAAAAGGTTTTCTGTTGTGTAACTCCTTTTACGTGAATGTCTAGGATAGGTAAATCTAAGAGATAGAAAGGAGATTGGTGGTTTTCAGGGGCAGGAGGCAGAAGAGAACGGGGAGCATGTTTCCATGGGAATGGGAACCATTCTGAAAATAGTTATGGGTTTTCCTCACGACTGGGATCATGACCTGAGCTGAAGGCAGATGCTTCACTGACTGAACCACCCAGGCGCCCCTATTTATTTATTTTTAACACATTTTTTAAAAATGCATTTTGAATGTAACTATTCACGCTTTCAAACGTTTTATAACATACAAAGAGATACCGATGTCTCTTTTACTCTCAAATGTTTGCTGAACGCTTTATCCCTGCCAGGCAATGCTGTAGGCAATGAGTACACAATAGCAAATAAGACAGAGTCTTAGAATTAATTTTCCAGTAGGAGAGATGGGCAGTAAGCATGGGAACAAATAAGAATTTCAGACTGTGGTAAGGCATCTGAAAAAATAAAAGTGGGTAGGAGAATAGAAAGTGATGTGGGTTGATGGAGGGCCAAGGGGGCTAGGAAAGGACTCAGCACTGAATGGCAATGAGCTGGAGAGGTGAAGATCTAGGGAAAGAGCATTCCAGGCAGCGGAAAAATCTAGGCGCTTCTAAAGAAATAGGACTGCACTAGATACACTGATCCAGTATACATCCTACACATACAAGATACATTGGTGATGGGGATCTCCCCATCAGCACCTAGTCTGTATCACTCTTTTTGATAACTGTGTACTGTGTATTATTGCATACTGCTGTTATCCATCACGTATTTAAGCAGAATTTCCTTTTTGATGGACATTTAGGTTGTTTCTGGTTTGGAGCTGCTGCAAAAGTGCTGGAAAGGACAGCTTTTTACACTTGGGTTCATATTTCTACAGAAAACATTTGCAGGAGTGGCCCTGCTACCTCAGTGTCCATCTGTGTGCACACGTTTTCATCTGCTAAACCCCTGGGACGGTCACCAGTTTTCATATCAACCTGTTCAGAAGCATAAAAAACAAAGTTTATTATTTAGGCATGGAACCCTATGCGGGGCTTGAACTCACAACCCTGAGATCAAGACCTGAGCTGAAATCAAGAGTGAGATGCTTAACTGACTGAGCCACCCAGGCACCCCTGAAAAGCTAAGCTTTTATTTTATTTCACTTTTTAAAAAGATTTTATTTTTTTATTTATTTGACAGAGAGAGAGAGAGAGATCACAAACAGGCAGAGATGGGGAGACAGGCAGAGAGAGAAGGGGAAGCAGGCTCCCTGCTGAGCAGAGAGCCCGATGTGGGGCTCAATCGTAGGACCCTGAGACCATGACCTGAGCCAAAGGCAGAGGCTTAACCCACTGAGCCATGCAGGCACCCCAAAGCTAAGCTTTTAGATCAAAGAAGCAAAAACAAATTACGTGTGGTAAAGTAAAAGGGGGAGGTGCTGACCTTTAATCAGGTGACCCTGATTCACTTTAAAGGCAGAAGAACTAAGTGAGGGAGAAGAGGGCAGAGAGCAAAAGAGAGAGAGCATACTAGGAATGCCAGCTCGTGGGGCTTGCTTTGGAAGATGGAAATTCTCTGTTATGGTTAGGGTTAGACCTTGAATAAGCACCGCGTTGTGAAGTAAAGCAGTCGTCAGGCGAACCCTGTGTGCGCATCAGAGCACAGAGCAGGATGTCCTTGGGAAAACTCTTAAAAGCTCATAGTCCTGTATCTCGACAGCGCTAAATGAGTATAAAAGGGCAGCATCGTTGAAAATTCCCTATTGATGCACTGATTCATCCAATGAAAAAAAATTCATTTTCTATGCCCGGCATGATACTGGGCATTGGGAATCTAAAGAAGATGAAAAGATGCTGACCTCAAGTCGTTCAATCTAGCACAACAGCAATTATCAAGAAGAACTTCTCCCTTTCCTGCTGGAGCAGGGCCTCAATCCTGGAAGGTCAAGGCTTTTGAAAACCAATGGAGTGAATCCTTCCCTGAATTTCCATGATTATCCTATTCAGGGACCTGGAAGTTAATCACATCAACTGCTTTTCTAAGCTGTAGGTCTCAGCAGGGTTTGTCTCTAGATAAAGACCGCAGGCACAAAAACACTGCTAATTTAATCCACTGTGAAGACCTAACCTGAGAGGCACCCGTCCTCTGGTGCCCTATGGGTGAGCCATATTGGAGTACGGCATCCCGGGATAAAGCCGTTGAAGGACAGTGTGGATCACTCTTTGAGTCAGCTGCTTGTTTGGACATTTGTCTCTGTGTGTGTGTATGTGTGTGTTGACTCTTTTTTTTAAAGGAGTATGTTAGGGAGTGCCAGTCTTGAGTGGGAAGGCACTTTATTTTGGACACACTGTATTTTCTTCCTGTTGTGAATATAAGATAAAAATATTTATCTCAAAAGCAATGCAGGGGGGTGCCTGGGTGGTTCAGTGGGTTAAAGCCTCTGCCTTTGGCTCAGGTCATAGTCTTAGGGGTCCTGGGATCCAGCCCTGCATGGGGCTCTCTGCTCAGTGGGGAGCCTGCTTCCCCCACCACCGCCTGCCTCTCTGCCTACTTGTGATCTCTGTTTGTCAAATAAATAAACACAATCTTAAAAAAAAAATAAAAAACAACCCTACGTCTCCTAAAAAAAGAAAAAAAGCAATGCAGGTCTCCCTTATATGAAGGAAGATCTGAATTTTTATATCGATTATTAATAAGTACTGTGTAAATCTGAGGGCAATCACTTAAAACCAACTTTAAAGTGGGACACTCTTAGGAAAGATTTAAATGGGTCTTCAGAGAACTATATTAATAGGCTGTAATCTTTGTATTTTTGTATTAATCAGGGAATACATCATCTGTCGTGGGGAAAAAAAAAATCGATGTCCAGAAGTTTTCAGGGACCACTGGCCACAGATCTGAAGAAAAACTTAAAGCCAGGCTTGTTATAATGGATGTCTCTGTTATCTTCCCATATACATCACTTGATATCCCAAGTGTTAAGAGTTCAAGAAAAAAGCATTCATAGAAATTGCTAGTTTAACATTAAACCCGGTTTCAAACCACTTTAGCATAGAATTTGTTTTGAAAGGTACCTGACAGCTTTGTTTTTGAGGGGTCTCATTAATGGGCTGGATCCTCTTTGAAGCTAGAGGTATTTAAAATTTAAATTCGTATCTAGGGACGCCTGGGTGGCTCAGTTGGTTAAGCGGTTGCCTTCAGCTCGGGTCATGATCCCAGCGTCCTGGGATCGAGTCCCGAGTCCCACATCGGGCTCCTTGCTTGGCAGGGAGCCTGCTTCTCCCTCTGCCTCTGCCTGTGCTGGATCTCTCTCTCTCTCTAATAAATAAATAAATAATCTTTAAAAAAATAAATAAATAAATAAATAAATTCGTATCTAGATTTTGGACCATAACATATGGTTGTTAAGAAACATCTATTCTCGGGGCGCCTGGGTGGCTCAGTGGGTTAAAGCCTCTGCCTTCGGCTCAGGTCATGATCCCAGGGTCCTGGGATCGAGCCCCACATCGGGCTCTCTGCTCGTTGGGGAGCCTGCTTCCTCCTCTCTCTCTCTGCCTGCCTCTCCACCTACTTGTGATCTCCGTCTGTCAAATAAATAAATAAATAAAATCTTTAAAAAAAAAAAAAAGAAACATCTATTCTCTTTGTGTCTACACCTTTTACTCTGTAATTCTTAGCACGTTAGTTGCACTCTGTCTAGACTCCTTGGGGGAAAAAAGCAACAATATGTCTTCCCCCGCCCCCCCCCCCATCCTCCACCCGCTGGGGCTCCACAGGGGTGAGTTACAGGAAAACTTAACAGGTACTCAGAACAACGTTATTTTCCTACTTCATATAATTGGGTCTAAGTATTTATCTTTTGCTCCTCCCCAACCATGTTTACCTAAACTCAGCCGGCCCCCCGGGTGAGAGGCAGTCAGAAGCAGTCAATAAAGCCCTAGGGGAATACTCGAGCAAATCCCAGCGTTCAGAAGAAAACCACTTCACCTAATGCTGCATGTGGAAGCTGGACGCACCCAAATAACCCTATTAGTTGGATACAGCTGGACACATCGTGGAATAGGCCAATCCTCTGTTTAATTTGCAAGGCCCTTGGCCGGGAGGAGGGAGGCATGGAAAAGTTTGGGTGAAGGCTTTAAATGACTAGTCAAACAGACGGTGAGTCATTCAAAGTTTCCAGTTAATAATCCCCTGTGCCGGGGCAGAGCCTGGGCCCGGGAGCTTTACGAGCCTCACTGCAGTTGAAGTTGTACTGTCTCACGGTTTTATTCTCTTCTACCAAATGAATACATAAAATGTAAGACGCGCAGCGCCGGCTTTGAAATGTAGGGCAAATTGTGGCTGGGGGCGGGGAGAAGGAGGGTGGCAAGAGGGAGCACAAGGTAGGGAGCCTGGGAGGCAGAGAACGCACAGGCATTGGTGATGGGAAAGAAAGGGATTCCAGGAGGGGACCGCTGTGCTTTGGGCCTTAGAACTGCAGTCCGTCTCCCCTCACGCTGTGCCCAACTGGACGGCGAAGACTACCCCGGCGATTGAAGGGTCGCGCAAGGACGCGCCCCGACCCCTGCCCCCACCCGGTGACAGGTGGGGCCGCCGAGCGACGACTGGACCTCCGCCTCCTCGCGCTGCCTGCCGGGAGCCGGAGCCGCTTCCGGTTGCTCTGGGGTTCCGAACTCCGACTCCCGTCGGCCCCCGGGAAAACCGCAGCGGGGTCGCGCGGTTGCTGCCGGAACTCGTAGTTCCATCTGCGGCCGCGCTTCATAGTCGAAAAAGGGAAGGGCAGGGCCAAGAACTACCGAGGCGAAGGTACGGGTGGCGGGGAGGGGTCAATCCGCGCCGGCGTGGGGTTGGCGCTGAGGCGGTCCGAGGTGGTTGGGGTTGGGTGGGAGGAGATCCGCTCGCACACACGAGGAGGGTTGAGCCGCTGCCGCCGTTGTCGTCGCGAGTGCGGAGTTGGGACTGGAGCCTTCGCCGCGACGACGCTGGGGATTGTGTCGCTAGCCCCAGGCCCCTCTGCCTCGCCGCCTCGCCGGGTCAGCGCGGCCTGCTCCTGCCCGGCCCGTCGCCCCCGCCTCCATTTCCCGCCCTCTCTTCACCACACACACGGCCCCCCCGATCATGGATCCGGGCAGTGGCGGTGGCGGCGGCGGCGGCGGCGGGAGCAGCAGCGGCAGCAGCAGCAGCGACTCGGCGCCCGACTGCTGGGACCAGGCGGACATGGAAGCCCCCGGGCCGGGCCCGTGTGGCGGCGCCGGCGGCCCCTTGGCGGCGGCGGCGGCGACGGCGGCGACCGAGGCCCAGCGTGAGCACCTCAGTGCGGCCTTCAGCCGGCAACTCAACGTCAACGCCAAGCCCTTCGTGCCCAACGTCCACGCCGCCGAGTTCGTGCCGTCCTTCCTGCGGGGCCCGGCCCAGCAGCCGCCGCCCCCAGCTGGCGCCACCGCCCCCAACCACGGAGCCGGCAGCGGCGCGGGAGGCCCTTCGGGTAAAGGGCCGGGACTCGCGGGGCGGCCTCTGGGCGCGGGAGGAAGCCGGCCTGCGAGGGCGGGAGCAGCCGGCCTGGGCCCGTAGCCCCCTGGGGTTGGGGGTGGGGTGCGGTGGGCTCGGACGACGCGCCCCGCGGGGCCCGGCGGCACGTGGAGCGCTGACAGCGGCGCCGGGCGCGGGCAGCCCTGGGTGGGGCGGCCGGGGGCCGGGGAGGCGGCCTGCGTGGGGCGGCGGCGGCGGAGGGCCGGGCGCGGCGGGGGCGGCGTGCGGGGGACACCCGCGGGGCCTGGGGGCCGCCCTTCCCCCGGGGGGGGATGCCCGCAGCCACCCACTGGAAGTGGGGACCGTATGGGACAGAGAGGGAGCCGCGGCGGGTCAGTGCCACGAGGCCTGGAAGTGAGGACAGATGGAGCCACGAGGGGGTCGGGTGGGCGTTGAGAGATCCGAGGACTTGGTGAGGACGAATGCTCGAGTTCTCCCTTCACCCTGGGCCGAGCCGGGAGAGCCTCTCGCTGCAGTTTCTATTATTGAGGCTGTAATTGCGTTTTTAAATGCCCGTGACACGGAACCGTCCTGAAGGAATCCCAGGATGCATTGCAGCCTTGTGATCCGGCAGAAACTGCTGGCCATCAATACAAAGATCTCGTTCACCCTTAGCGTTTGTCAGCTTGCGAAGTTCGCCAGGTGTCAGGAAGTTAGGGTTACTCCCCTGAACGTTCCTGGGGTAGGGAAACTGCGTTGATCTCTGTGCCCTTTTTCTTAAGTGGGGACTTGGACCTTTCTCCTTAGTGACACGTTCGGAATTCTCTTTGCGTTAAAATCGTTTGCCTTATTCAGGCCGCCTGGTGTAACTCGCTCTTTCTCTGTGTTGATGGGCCAGGAGCGAGTCTGTTCACACACTTGAGCGTTTGTTAGGACTCCGTAGTCGTCTTGGGCCGTTCTCATCCGCGCTGGTGGGCATTCTTTCTGTGGTTTCAAGTTAGTCTTTAAAAATCGTGCTGCGTTCTGCTTCAGTGACGGCATGCGTCCGGGAACTGATTTATAGGAATGTCAAGTGAGAACTTTATACCTCCCAGAGACAGGTGCTTATGTTAGGAGCTGCCGCTATTACTTTAATGAGAGAAAAGGAAGGAAAAGGTGGAATGTCCTTCCCATTATTTACCCAGGGTATTGGGGACTGGGTCCCAAATGTTCCCAACAACTTGTGTGTGAGACTGGATTGTTGATTTCTCATCAAGTTCTAAATTGGTATTTCTTAGATAGATGAACATCAAACTTTTGCCATGGTTTTCTCCCTAGAGGCAAAAGGAGTTTGGAGAAATACTTCACCGTGAACACACAGTTCACATTTGTTTTTTTTTGGCTGGTATTTCTTTTATTTGTGTAGGCACTTGATGTTTTCTTTTTGAAGAAGGAAATCCAGTTTTTTTTGTTTTGTTTCGCTTAGATCAAGCCGTTTTGGCTGCCCCAGCTAGTTTATTATTGCTTTTATCCAGCCATTTTCTTTTTGCCCCTCCTCCCTACTTCCTTCGGAGGCTCCAGCACCACTTGGTCTACACCTGGAACTCCGCTTCCAGCCTCTGGAGCCGTCAGCTATCAAAGGACAGTCATCCCTAGAGCAGTGGTCAGAAATGATGGCTATTGTTGAGTGGCTAGGCAGTACCTCTTAGGTGGGGGGACTGCTTTTCTCTTCCTGATAATTTGCCAATTTCACCTTTCCTCTTAACCCTTTCCTCTGTGACACTACTAGAAGTGGGAGTTGTAAAAGTGTGGGGGAGTGGTTGTTGGTAAGAAAATTCCCTGCATGGTGTCAGGTTTTTTTTTTTTTTTTTAAGAATTTATTTATTTATTTGACAGAGAGAGATCATAAGTAGGCAGAGAGGCAGGCACAGAGAGAGAGGAGGAGGAAGCAGGCTCCCGCCAAGCAGAGAGCCCGATGCGGGACTTGATCCCAGGACCATAACATGGTCCTGGGATCCTGATACTTAGTTCTGGTATTTAGATCTCCCATGTCAGGAGATCATGACCTGAGCCGAAGGCAGAGGCTTAACCCACTGAGCCACCCAGGTGCCCCACGTATTTCTTTCTTTATCAGAAATCTATTTTGGTGTTACTTTATCAGATGCTTCTACAAAATGTCTGTTAATGTTAAAAAAAATACTCCTCTGTAGGATGTTTATTTAGAAAAGAATAGATTTTCTAAATTGAGGTCCAGAGTTATGTTGAATTGCATGTTCCAGCCCATTGAGGTCCATAAAATACCACCGTTAGAGCAGGGACCTGTGCTTGGAAGAAGCGGGGGGGAAAAGTTGGAAGTAGCACTTAGATTGAAATTCATAAAGGGGGAACCATGAAATTTGCAGGTCTTTTATAGTGAAGAAATAGTCAGTAGGGCAAGCATGTTTTCTTTTGTTAGCCATAGCTGAAATTTGTGGTGGGTGGGTTTTGGACACTAAATACCAGTAGAGTACCAGAATGAATGACTTGTAGAATGTGTCTGTCTAGATGAGTATCTGTCATTTCTCTGGAAAATTCTCTCCTTACCCACCTTCCTCCTTCCCTCCCTCCATTCCTTTCTTCTTCTCTCTTTTTTTGGGAAGTAGTTTCAGTGGTTCTTTAACAAGAGGAGGAAGATGCTTTTCCCCAA
Source organism: Taxidea taxus jeffersonii (assembly GCA_003697995.1). NCBI lineage: Eukaryota > Metazoa > Chordata > Mammalia > Carnivora > Mustelidae > Taxidea > Taxidea taxus. The sequence continues at coordinate 25,771 of ML111647.1, forward strand.
GGTGTCATTCACCCTACTGGAGGGCTGCTAGTTACGCCTGTTTTTAGCTGTCCCATGTCAGAACTTGGGATTCAGTGTTGACCTTGAATCCCTTTGAAAAATTTAATAAAGGTTTCTGAAGGATTGGTTAAGTAGAACACATTTAAGTGTAATTCTCTACAGATCCAGGTAAATTGGCTAAGTGATGCTCCTTAAAGTAGAGGTCCTGAAATGAATGAAAATAGAAGACGTGGGTTACTTGTACTAGAACTAACATTTCCTGTGATTGAATGTATTTGAAGTTCCACTTTGCACCCAGTTCAGTCTTTTTGTTGTTGCTGTTGTTAAATGAGACACAGATTTAGCAGTGGTGGTCAGGGTTACTTGGTGTCTTGGTTTATTTGGGCTGCTGTAACAAAATAGTCCAGACTGAGTGGCTTTTAAACAACAGAAATTTATTGCTCACAGCTCTGGAGGCTGGAAGCCCAAGATCAGGGTCCCAGCCTGATCCTTGGTGATCCAAGGTGAGATCCTTGTTCTGGACAGCCAACTGCTGACTTCCTGTGTCTCAAGGCAGAAAATGGGGAGCTCTCTGGGACCTTTATTTATTTATTTAATTTTATTTATTTATTTGACAGAGAGTGAGATCACAAGTAGGCAGAGAGGCAGGCAGAGAGAGAGGAAGAAGCAGGCTCCCTGCTGAGCAGAGAGCCTGATGTGGGGCTCCATCCCAGGACCCTGAGATCATGACTTGAGCGGGAGGCAGAGGCTTAACCCACTGAGCCACCCAGGCGCCACGTATTTTTTTTTTAAATGAAAGATAATCCTGTTGGTGAGGGCTCCACCTTCATGACCTAGGACCTCCCAAAGGCCCCACCTAACTTTATCACATTAGGCATTAGATTTCAATATAGAAATTATGGGAGAGATAAATATTCGGACCATACACAGCACTTGGACTTATAGAACAGCTGGAGCTTCTGAAATAGTGGTGTAGTGTTTTTTTGACCACCCTACCCTCAACATCTCTGAAAACTCTGCCATTGAAAGCAGTACAGTTAAAACCAGCAGTCCTCAATAGGCCCTCAGAACTGTCTCCAAGGTGTTGTACCTTGTATTGTGAAACTTGAATTTTGAAGAGAAATGGTCTATTTTGTAGTGTTTGAGTTTTGCTGAATGGCTTTTTGTGGGGGAGGGATTTCCTTTTTTTTTTTTTTAAATGATTGAGCTGTAACTCACTATAGAATTTACCTTTTATTTTTACTTTTTTTTTTTTTAAGATTTTATTTTTTATTTATTTATTTGTTAGAGAGAGCGAGCGAGCACAGGCAGACAGAGTGGCAGGCAGGCAGAGGCAGAGGGAGAAGCAGGCCCCCTGCCAAGCAAGGAGCCCGATGTGGGACTCGATCCCAGGACGCTGGGATCATGACCTGAGCCGAAGGCAGCCGCTTAACCAACTGAGCCACCCAGGCATCCCTTATTTTTACTTTTTAAAAAGATTTTATTTATTTATTTGTCCGAGAGAGAGAGAGAGAGAGAGAACGCGAGCATACGGAGAGCACACTACCAGGCAGAGTGGCAGGCAGAGGCAGAGAGAAGCAGGCTCCCCTGCGAGCAAGGAGGCTGATTCGGGACTCGATCCTAGGACCCTGGGATCATAACCTGAGGTGAAAGCAGCAGCTTAACCGACTGCGCAGCCCGGGCGTCCCATACAATTTACCTTTTATTTTATTTTTTTAAAAGATTTTATTTATTTATTTGACAGAGAGACAGAGAGCACAGGTAAGCAGAGAGGCAGGCAGAGAGGGAGAGGGAAGCAGGCTCCCTGCTGAGCAGAGAGCCTGACGTGGGGCTCGATCCCAGGACCCTGGGATCATGACCCAAGCTGAAGGCAGAGGCTTTAACACTGAGCCACCCAGGTGCTCCCAATTTACCTTTTAGAAGTACACAGTGGTTTTAGTGTATATTCACAAAGTTCTGCAGCTGGTACCATTTGGTGAATGTTTGTTAATCACTCATCTCTCAAAGGTGACCTCTTCGGAGCCACCAGAGTAGAGAAGATCCAGAATCACGTACTGGTTTTGTCCAGGAGGGCTCTTAGACTTTATTTACATTAAACAGTACCTGTGGAAACTGAGAGGTAAGTTTAGATAGATAATAGATAAGATTCTTGAGATTTGTTTCTCTTTCTGTAAGACCAGAGGCCTGCAAGAACAGTTCTGTCAAGGATTTCTCAGACTTCCGAGGGACAGTAAAGAATAGAGTAAGCACGGGGCCCCTGGGTGGCTCAGTGGGTTGAGCCTCTGCCTTGGGCTCAGGTCATGATCCCAGAGTCCTGGGATCTAGCCCTGCATCAGGCTCTCTGCTCGGTGGGGAGCCTGCTTCCCTTCCTCTCTCTCTGCTTGCCTCTCTGCCTACTTGTGATCTCTGTCAAATAAATAAGTAAAAATCTTAAAAAAAATATAGAATAAGCAGGGGTGCCTGGGTGGCTCCTTGGGTTAAGCCTCTGCCTTCGGCTCAGGTCATGATCTCAGGGTCCTGGGATCGAGCCCTGTGTCGGGCTCTCTGCTCGGCAGGGAGCCTGCTTCCTCCTCTCTCTCTGCCTGCCTCTCTGCCTACTTGTGATCTCTGTCAAATAAATAAATAAAATCTTTTAAAAAAATTTAAAAAAAATAGAGTAAGCAGAGGAAATCAGGGGAAAGTATTATTCTTGGAGTGTCACTTTTCCTGCCTAGTTTTCTATTCTTCCTGGTTATTTCTTTTCCTGCTTTGACTTATTGATTATTAGACTGTTAGATTTGGGCTCTTATTTCATGATTTTACAAACTGTTAGAATTTTTGATTGGGAATAAACCCTGTTTCAGGCAGGTTTTATTTAATGTAGTTACTGGTACATAGCTTTTTGCATTCTTTTGTCCTTTGCTTATTTTTCACCTTTTCTGGAATTGTACTGCATGAAAAGACAGCAGTTGAAATTTATCATGCGAGTTAGAGAAATGTAGAGAACAGATTGTTTTGCCTGCTTTTGTTCACTGGGAAGGAAATATCTTTTTTTTTTTTTTTTAATTTTTTTAGAGAAAGAGTGTGCACACAAGAGGGAGGGACAAGGGAGAGAGAATTCCAAGCAGACTCCGGAGCCACACGGAGGACTTGATCTCACATACCTGATACAACCTGAGCTGAAACCAAGAGTTGGATGCTTACCCTACTGTGCCCCCCAGGTGTCCCGGGGAGGAAAGTCTTTTTTTTTTTTTTTTTAAAGATTTTGTTTATTTATTTGACAGAGATCACAAGTAGGCAGATAGGCAGGTAGAGAGAGAGGAGGAAGGGAAGTAGGCTTCCTGCTGAGCAGAGAGCCCGACGTGGGGCTCGATCCCAGGACCCTGAGATCATGACCTGAGCTGAAGGCAGAGGCTTAACCCACTGAGCCACCCAGGTGCCCCCCGGGGAGGAAAGTCTTAAAGTGTTAAAATAGTATTGTCTTTCTGGTTGAAAAGAAGGGAATGAAAGAGAGGGTTGACAATGTTTTGGGGCGAATTAGCGGAATTAGATCGAAATGTTTTGAGATGCGAATCTGTGGCTTTGCTTATATATATAGTAATTAACGAGCAGATGTTTTCATGCTTTTAGAACACAGAATGCTTTGCAGGGCAGTTGAATGGATGCCACTGAGTGTTTGTGATCCCTCAAGGAGCATAGAAAGGGATGAATCAAACACCCATGGGAGACCCAAAGTGGTAAGAGGGCCATACAGAGGGAGTAGAGGGCTTTCAAAGCTGAGAGGAGGAATTGCCCACAGATTTCCTTATGTAAATCATTTCAGTCCTGTCACCCTAATCATAAAACTACACATCTATTTTCTGCTAAGTGTTCTTTGTGAACACTCTCTTTAAATTGAGATCTAATTTATATATACACTCCACCCTTATGTTCTCTCTATTTTATTAAGTTTGCTAGGAATTTGCTGGAGTAGGGCATTGGTTCTCTCTTTTTGTTACTGGAAGTACAGTTGACCCACAGTGTCAGTTTCAGGTGTACAGTGCAGTGGTTCCTCCCAGCACAAGTAGAGCTCCCGTCTGTCTGTGCCCTTGTACCCTGCTGTGCCTTGAGTCCCCATGAGCATCGCTGGCTTTTCTTTTTACATTGCTTGTTCTCTCTTTCGTATGAGCAGCAGTGAGTTAGTGCAATCCTGGTGGTGTATCTGTTGGGCCTGTTAATTTAGGATTGCATCATTCTCTTCACAGTTCTTTTTTTTTTTTTTTTAAGATTTTATTTATTTATTTGACAGACAGATCACACGTAGGCAGAGAGAGAGGAGGAAGCAGGCTCCTTTGCTGAGCAGAGAGCCCGACGTGGGGCTCGATCCCAGGACCCTGAGACCATGACCTGAGCCGAAGGCAGAGGCTTTAACCCACTGAGCCACCCAGGCGCCTCCTCTTCACAGTTCTTAAAATCTTTGGGAAGCAAGAATTTGGCCACAAGTTGAAGGGTTTTTTTTGTTGTTGTTTGTTTTTTTAAGATTTTATTTATTTATTTGACAGAGAGAGACACAGAAAGGGAGCACAAACAGGGGGAATGGGAGAGGGAGAAGCAGGCTTCTCACCAAGCAGGGAGCCCTATGCGAGGCCTGATACCAGGACCCTGGGGTCATGACCTGAGCCAAAGGCAGACACTTAACCGATTGAGCCACCCAGGCATCCCTAGTTCTTGATTGTTCTGAGAACAGTCACTGTTCTGCAAACGTTGATTCATACAAGGTATAAATCCTTGTTTTCAATAGATTTTAACTTTGTCCTTGTTTTCAGTAGATTTTAACAAAGGATGGCTGGGCTGTAGATGTGTTTGGTTTTTTTCATAAGTGGCTTTGTTTTGAGGAAACCTAATTGTGAACCAGATTCCCAGCATAATTCTGCTTCCCAGGTGAGAGAAACATTCAGTGAGGTTTTTCTGAGCATCTTTTATTAGCCTGGCCTGAGAGTGGTGACACAAATTCCAGACCACATTCCGACTAGGTAATGATAGCTCACTTCACTTGTAACAAACAAAAAGTGTGTACTTGTGCATGTCCTTGGGACAATTTCCTGGTTGACCATTTCTGCAGAACTCCGGTGGGTTCCATACTGCTAAGCGTTCTGTCTACATCTCCTTTGGGTGGTTGATTTTGGTTGCGTGTACGTGTTTTTCTGTTCTCTTTGTACCTTATTGGGGCAGCCTGAAATGGTTTCGGTTGATGTATTTTAAGTATGCCTTAAATTGTTTTTGACATAGGTGGTATATAAATCATAGATGAATATTGTAGAGTTGTTTGAGGAATACAGTGTGACTTAACTCTACAGAAAGCCTAATCAAGTTGGTACGTGGCGTTGTGTAAGTGATTGAGTAGGTAGGGTTTTGGAACGTGAGGGCTAGGAGTGACCCCAGCAGTAATAAAATGGCTCATTTTGGATAAAGAAACTGAAGCCTGGAGATGCTAAGTGAAGGCTTAAGGTCACTTACAGCTTTAATGCCATGGTTAATTCTAGAATCCACATTTCCCAACTGCTCGTTCAGTGCTCTCTGCACACATAACTGTTTAATAATGGGAAGGAGGGTATGCCTAGAGCTAATACTGTAATACAGCGTGGGAATTTGCCTTTCTTGTATTTCATTCTTAAATTTTTGTAATTATTATGGGGCTTTGAACTGCGTGTTGTAATCAAATTTACTGAACAGTTACCACTTGCTTAATGTGGAATCTTCACAACACTCTAGGTACTGTTAACACATTTTACAGATAAGAAAATTAAGGCTCAGGGTGCCTGGGTGACTCAGTGGGTTAAGCCTCTGCCTTCAGCTCAGGTCATGATCCCAGGGTCCTGGGATCGAGTCCCACATGGGGCTCTCTGCTCAGCAGGGAGCCTGCTTCCCCCACCCCTCCCTGCTTCTGCTTGCTTGTGATCTCTCTGTGTGTGTCTGTGTATCAAATAAATAAATAAAATCTTTAAAAAAAAAAAAAAGAAAATTAAGGCTCAGAGAAGCTAAGTAAATTAGCAAGGTGACATCCGTGACTGAACAGAGGAGCTACGATTAGAATCTAGGTCTGATTTCAAAGCTATTCTCGTAATGGTTACTCTGCTAGCCCTTTCCTGGTGATTTGATATTAAAAGATCTTTTTGGCCGAGATGCTTTTTTCAGAAGAGGAGCCCGAATGTGTGGTCTGTGACACTGTCTCTGTGTTCTGTCTCAGTGGGAGCCGAGTAACATTCTCAGAAGGAGACAGTGCTCTAAAATAATACTTAGAAATTGCGTCTTCGTACGTCTTAGGAAACAATGATGTAAAATCATCAAAACGGCTCTGTTCACTACTATGACATCATGCCTTTTATTTTTAGAGCGTTAGGTAGTTAGAGCAAAACCATGGGCCTTTGTACGTGTTCTGTGGGCTCTTCTTTCTGATGTCTGCCTTTACTCTTTCCTGATTTTGTTTGTGGGAGAAAAACATCTCAGCGTGCAGTTTGGGTGAGACTGTGTGGTCACGTGAGCGCCAGAGAAGGGTTCCTTTCTTACCACGCTATACTTGGCATCTCTTGGATATCGTTTCTCTAACACCGTGTTAAAAAGTCGGCATTTGGCATTTACTCTCACATTTACTCTCTTGAGCCCTGACGGGAACGTAGTAAACGTAGAACTGCTGAGAAAACTGAACCAAGGGGCACCTGGGTGGCTCAGTGGGTTAAGCTTCTGCCTTCAGCTCAGGTCATGGTCTCAGGGTCCTGGGATCGAGCCCTGTGTCAGGCTCTCTGCTCAGCGGGAGCCTGCTTTTCTCTCTCTTTCTCTGCCTACTTGTGATCTCTGTCAAATAAATAAATAAAATCTTTAAAAAAACAAAAGAAAAGAAAGTGAACCAATAAGACCACGAGAACTAACCCTGGGAAAACAAAGAGAAAGCTGAAAAAAATTCAGCAAAATCAATTGTGTGTTTCTTTTCTATGGTACATGTGCTGGGCCAGCCTGTGGTGAGTACAGGAGTAGAGAAAAAAGTTTCCATATTTCAGAAAACCACCGTTGTTCTGGAAGTCTGTGATCTCCTGGGGAACCAGAACTAAGATCTGTGTGTGTGCACCTGTAATTGAAGGGAGGGTCCTGTCCTAGAGGAGTTCTGAGGAGGGACCATTAGCCTGCAGGTGGTGGGCCGGGCCTGGAGTGTGATGAACGCGGAGCGTCAGGTGTGGCCAGTTTGTACAATGGAGGAAGCTGTGTGAGAGCGGCTAGAGCTGCGCACTGGTGGCTCTTTAATTAATTGAAATTAAGTCAAATCTAAAATTCCATTCCTCAGTTGAGCTACCATCTTTTAAATGCTTAATAGCCACATGTAGCCTGGGACTGTCCTGTCACAGCACAGAGGACACGTCCATCACGGCAGAAACATTCATCACCACAGAAACTGATTTCTCACTTTTATACAGTGTAACGCACTGTGACTTCTGTGACAGCACTGACATTGTTTTTATCTTTTTCTTTAATGAGCACACCATTTCACTAACAGGACAGAGTCTCGTGCTCTGTGGACTGAAACAGCCATGATCAGATCTTTTAAAAATATTTATATTCTTGTTATAAAAATTATGGTGAAATCATGGGGCGCCTGGGTGGCTTAGTTGGTTAAGCGTCTGACTCGTGATTTCCACTCAGGTCACGATCTCAGGGTCATGAGATTGAGCCGATTGAGCCACTGTTGGGCTGCACGCTCTGTGGGGAGTCTGCTTCTCTCTCTTTCCCTCTCCTCATGCTCGCTCTCTCAAATAAATACATCTTTAAAAACAAAAATTACAGTGAAATCCATGTAACATACAATTAACCATTTTGAAGATTTTACTTACTTACTTGACGGAGAGACAGAGTGAGAGAGGGAACACAAGCAGGGGGAAGTGGGAGAGGAAGAAGCAGGCCTGCCAAGCAGGGAGCCTGATGTGGGGCTCCATCCCAGGACTCTGGGATCACGACCTGAGCTGAAGGCAGCCGCTCAACGACTTAGCCACCCAGGCTTCCCCAGTTAACCATTTTAAAGTGACTAATTCAGCCAGTGTTGTGCAGTAACCACCTCTGTCTGGTTCCAAAATTTCACCACGCCAGAAGGAGACCCCTGCCCATTAAGCAGTTACTTCCATCCCCTTCTCTTCCTCCCAGCTTTCAGCATCTACCAGCCTGCTTTCTGTCTCTGTGGATTTACCTATTCTGAACATTTTATATGCGTGAAATTGTACAGCACGTGACCCTTTGTGTCTGGCTTATTTACCAGGATCAGATCTTCTCTAACAGTTCTAAGATTCAGATTATCATCGGTGTTAAAGCACGGCAGTAATATTGCCTGACAGTGTTCTGCTAACATCTTTCACTTCTTGTTTTAAAATTTGTGGTGATAGGGGCACCTGGGTGGCTCAGTGGGTTGGGCCTCTGCCTTTGGCTCGGGTCATGATCTTAGGGTCCTGGGATCGAGCCCCTCATGGGCCTCTCTGCTCAGCGGGGAGCCTCCTTCCCTTCCCTCCCCCTGCTTGCCTCTCTGCCTACTTGTGATCTCTGTAAAATAAATAAATAAAATCTTTACAAAATAAAAATTAAAAAAAATAAAATTTGCGGTGATATACCCAGCATCACACCTAGTTCGTTAATCTTCCTTTATCATGAACCAGATTATTTTAATTTGGGATATGGCAGGTTACTCACTGATGCGCTGATTACTTTCCCACTTAATTAGAATTGTTCCTTTTTTGAATACTTGACAAGGTGTATTTCTGAACATGGAGACACCATTGGCAAATATGAAACCATAATGTCACTCCTTACTTCTTGGGAGGCTTACTGACTTTTCCTTCACTGGGAATATGAACTGTGCCAAACTTGAGAAATCACGGCCATCTGTTTGTTGACCGTGAACAGTTGACTTCGGGCCTTAGTAGAATTCTTTCTTTTTTTTTTAAGGATTTTATTTATTTATTTGACAGAGATCACAAGTAGGCAGAGAGGCAGGCAGAGAGAGGGGGGAAAGCAGGCTTCCCGCTGAGCAGAGAACCCGATGTGGGGCTCGATCCCAGTACCCTAAGACCATGACCTGAGCTGAAGGCAGAAGCTCAACCCCCTGAGCCACCCAGGCGCCCCCCAGTAGAATTCTAAGCCCGGGCTCCTTGGTGCCAGTAGCATCAAGATGTGAAATGCAGGGACGCCTGGGTGGCTCGGTTAAGCGGCTGCCTTCGGCTCAGGTCATGATCCCAGCGTCCTGGGATCGAGTCCCACATCGGGCTCCTTGCTTGGCAGGGAGCCTGCTTCTCCCTCTGCCTCTGCCTGCCTCTCTGTCTGCCTGTGCTCACTCTCTATCTCTCTAACAAATAAATAAATAAAATCTTTAAAAAAAAAAAAAGATGTGAAATGCATTATGAATAAATTCTGAGTAGAATGAACTGGAAAGGGTTACCTGCGGGTGTATGTGTATGCTTGTGAGAAGGCCGGATGCAGTTATATTGAGAAGTTTCAGTTTAAAAGAATATTTTGCTCTGATTTTCCTGATTCATTATTGCAAAAATACCAGTTCAGAAATGGCGATAACACTGCCATTAGGTTCATAATGTGGTCTGTGTCTGGATGCATGGAAAGCTTTTTTCCGCCTTGGGGAAGGTATGGTCAACTTTTTATTTTGGGGCCCTTTAATACCATGAGGTATATGTTAAGCACTTAATTGATTTTGGTGCTTGACTCTCTGTCCCCGTGAGCTTTACAAACTTAAGGCAGACATATTATCAATAGGATGTTTTGAAAACATAAAGCCGTGAGCAGATTTTCATTAAGGTGCATTCTACAGCCACTGAGGTGGTCTCGTGGCTGATGTCATTATTCTGAGAAGTGCCTTACAGTCTTCTGCGTGTATTGTGTATTTGCAAACCTAAGAGTTGGTTCTAGAACTGGGTGGTCAGGTGTGTGTATTGTTGGGTTTTGTAAAGCTCAGCTGCAGTTTGGGGTATCTTAGTACATGATCTTTTTCCTGCCTTGACCCACTAACTGCATCATCTCTGACTCCGTGTACTTTTATCGAGTAATTTTTCAGCAGGGGCTGTTTGAAGACGGGCGAGATGGCGCTTGTCTAAGTTGGAAAAGCCCAGCTGGGTGGGAGATGTCCGAATGTTAGGCGCGCACGATTGCACTTACGGACTTGAGGGTGTTTGGAGGGGATGGAATGAGTCAGCACATCGGGGCTTGTTAAAAATCATGTGGAGTCGCTTCGCCCCCGCCTCCAGCGCTGTGTGGGTTCCTGGGTGCCTCGGTCCCGCCTGGCACACATTTGATAGTCAGTGTGCGGGTTGGTAGGGTTGAGAGTATCCCCGCGCGGCTCAGGGGGGAGACACTCACCTGGTGAATACCTGCTTGGTGCCAGGAGTTACTTAGGGACACCACGCGAATGTGTTCTCTCACGTAGCTGTTGCAGCGGCCCTGTCAGGTGGATGGCGCGTCGTGTCCAGAATTCATTCCAGTGAAGGAGCTGCAGCGCACAACTCCAAGTGGCGAGCCAGCATGTAAAGCAGGCGTCAGCGTAGAGCCCCTCCCTTACCGCTCAGCTGTGCTGCCCCCTCCAGCCCGAGGGAGGCTTATGAACTTGGTTCACTTAGCACAGCCTGGCTTTCTCTGGAAATTGAGCAATTTTTCCTTCCCCTACCCATAAACTTCTCTTTGAAATAGGAAAACGAAAAAAAGGTAACCTCTGTTACATCTGAAATAAAATTCCTGTTTCCTCCCAAACCTTGTTAAAATGATTTTTTTTTTTTTAAGTTTCTGTTAATATTCTAATCATGTAGGCTGGGGTCATCTTAGACCTTTTACTTCCTCCTCCTGCCAGATGAGGCCTCAGTTATCTTTGCACTCAGCCCCTCCTCTCTGGTGGGACCAGTCACAGGTTCAAAGGGCTAGGAGGTGATGTTGGTCTTTCTGCCATTGGTGTCCCGTCCCCCCCCACAGTTATCTCTTTCCGCTCTACAGGGACCTTGCCAAGTGACACTCAGCATGTCACTTCTGGAAAAATTTGGTTGCCCTTTACCTTTCAGGAAGAGGAAATTATTTTCTTCAACACTTCACATTGTTGAAGACTGGGCCCAGAACTGTCTAGACTTACAGGTGTTTCCGTGCAGTGATTTTAAATATGGGCTTTGCAGTTTATGAATTCATTATTTATTATTTGGTGTGCAGGATTCAGGTGACTTCAAATTCTCTGATACCTTTTGCATCTTGGAGTTTTTTTTGAAGCAAGGGCACTTCCATATTGGAATATCATTTAGGTTTATCAGAACAAAAAACAAATTCACATATTTGTAAATTTATCAATATATGTTTCTCATATCTCTCTTCCAGGGATGTCATAAGTAGATCTGCAGGGAAAAATAGTTCTGTGGAAACTGGATTGCTGCTTGAGCTTAGAATTCTAATACAGGGCAAAACTGGTGTTGTTGTAATCATCATTTCTGACATGTTGTAAAGGATCCTTTGCCTTTCAAGGACTTCATGTGAATGTCCTTTTTATTTTGTTGGCATCCATTAGAACTTATTCAAGGATCTTAGTCATAATGTGTGATTATGGGATCTTAAAAAGAGCTAATCATAGCCTTCTTGGGCTAGAGCTACCAAGAGAGAATTTAGAGGAGTAATAATGTGTATTTGTTGAGCAGAATCTTAATAATTTGATCTGCACTGGGCTGCAGATTACTCTTATAATGCCTTGGAAAAGTTTTATGAAGCAAATTAAGAGAAGAAGCATACCTTTCTGAATACATTTCAGTTACTGAAAATGTAAAATTGGCTGTAGTTATCGATGTTTAAAAAGATTTTTTAAACAGAGACTTCTGATTTGAACACCTGAGTTAGTTGTTGTTGGTCTACATTATTGAGGTTTTTGTTGTGTTACTGAAATTCTATTTTTGCCATATTTTAAAAGATAGATGAAAATGGATGTATAGGACTTAATTTTTAATTGAACTTATTTCTATTAAACAGCACCTGTGGAACCTTCTCAGGAGGAACAGTCATTGTTGTGTGAAGGTAATTTCCTATGATACGACCCTTTGAACGTCTAATTGAGAAAACATTAAGTTGTCTATGGTGTGTGAAGCCTGAATAATTGTTTTGTAAATATATATTATATTTCAATTTCTTGTCTAGGTTCAAATTCAGCTGTTAGCATGGAACTTTCAGAACCTGTTGGTAAGAAAATTTCTGACCATATTAATACAGTAATATGAAACCCTTTCAGGATATAAAGTACAAATGTAAGTGTCGTGGTTTGTTACAGTGCCTGCATTTAAAACTGACTTGGAGTCTTTGCTGTTGGGATTTAGAAAGGGACTAGGTGGCCATGAGCAGCGCCGAGATAGCCCGGGTGATGCCCGAGTGACCGCAGACGGGAAAGCTGCGTGGAAGGGCGCTGAGGGCAGCTGAAGGACTTGTGCTTATTCCATGTCCTTCCTGGAAAATTTCCTTCCTTTCTGCAGCCTTGTTCCTCTTAAGGGTGTCGGATTCTCCAAGTCCTTAATAAAGTTGATACCAAATGACTTGCAGAGGGAAAAGCAAAGATACTGTAAATCTCGTGTTCTGATCTTGAACTTTCCCGTTTTCCTTGTCAGGACATCCTGACACTGGAATCGCTGGGCCCTTAGGAACGGGACATCTCCTGTTTCCAGTTTGTCCTTACGGAAATGAAGCTTTGTCAAAATAGCGATCTCCCAGAGTCTCTGAGTCAGCTCTGATGTCAGCAGTGGGGCCGACTTGAAAGCTGTAATCCGTTTCTGTTGAGAAAGAGATTTTCCTGCTTATGTTTCAGTAGATGTTGGGTAATAGAACTAAATATGCAAAGCTCTATTTGTTGTTGAAAAGCATCTGTGTTTTACAGTACAGATTGTAAGTCTTTTTCAGAATACTAAATTAAATGTCTTATTTCAGTAGAAAATGGGGAGACAGACATGTCCCCAGAAGAATCATGGGAGCACAAAGAAGAAATAAGTGAAGCAGAGTTAGGGGGTGGTTCCTTGGGAGATGGAAGACCCCCAGAGGAGGGCACCCAAGAAATGATGGAGGAGGAAGAGGAAATACCAAAACCTAAGTCTGTGGTCGCACCCCCTGGGGCTCCTAAAAAAGAACATGTAAATGTGGTATTCATCGGACATGTAGGTAAGTTGTGCTCCTCAGCAATGAGGCAATGACCCATCATTAGCTACATCAAACCTGGAGATGGTTATTGGAACTGAACAGAATTCATGTGAAATGTTTTGATTTTTTAACTGGCTAGATTTCTTTTAGCTGATAAAATATTGCCAGCGCTTTTGTTGGACAGATAAATAATTTTATAATGGCATGGAAGCTGGAAGAAAATAAGCTTCAGTACATTTGTGTGGGATGCACAATGGTTTATAGACCCCCGATGACGGCTAAGCATATTATGACATCTGGTAATTAATATCCTAGAAAACAGGCCTGTTGTTCTGTGTGAACTTCAGTTAATTTGTTAATTTTATGGGCTTCATCTAACCTAGTTTAATTTTGTGTGACGAAGGAAATTAATAGTTTGGAGTGACTTCTGGATGCTTGTCAGATAACCGGTTTGCACAAAACAAAACCCTGTTTAGTTTGCTCGGATGTTGTCTGACCATCTGACTTAGCCCCAGAATCATGAAAAGAGAACAACAGAATCATGTGTCCTTTTTTGCTTCCCTTAATCTCGCTTTCTCCTGAATATAATGCTACACCATACTACTTTTTTTTCTTTTTTTTTTTCCCATACTACTTTTTTAGTAGCAAGAACTCCTTTGAAATTTGTAAAGGAACATCTATATTTGCTACAGTTAGTGAAAGGCAGACTATCTAAATGTAGTTCACAGCCCTTTGGCTACTTTGCTCTCCCTGAGATTCCCCTTGGGTAATTTATATTCTTTTTTGCTACTGTGCTCTGAGCTGAAAGTCAGATTAGTCTGTTGAAAAAGTCTGCTTATCAGTAAAGTAGTTCTGTCAGTATAAGTCAGTGTTGGGCTGCAAGGGGTCTTGGCAGCTTCTTTTACAACTGAAATTACGTAATTATATGTGCTAATTGGTAATAGTGCACACAGCAGGGTTTGGGTTTTTATTGTTGTTGTTTTTTTCTTTATGCTTGTAGTTTGCACATTATTGATGTTGTTACTTTTAGATGCTGGCAAGTCAACCATTGGAGGACAAATAATGTAAGTCTGTATTTTTTGTTAAATAATAGAGTTAACTTGATTGAATAAATTTTGGGCATTGTAAACATACAGTCCTACAAAGGAGATAAAACAGGTCTCTGGAAAACGCTATAAAGACATTACCTGTAAGGAAAGATGTTAAGAAGGAATTTTTGCAGTGTGATAATTGCTAGTATTTTTTGATAGATTTTAGGTATTCCCTAAAATCCTTTTGTTATCACTGTCGGACTCTTCTGGAACATTAAATGTATTTATGAAGTCTGTATTTTAGATTTTTTTTTTAATTAAAGCTAATATAGAGGCACCTGGGTGGTTCAGTCATTAAGTGGCTGCCTTCGGCTCAGGTCATGATCCTAGTTCTGGGATCAAATCCCTGCATCAGGCTTCCTGCTTGGCAGGAAGCCTGCTTCTCCCTCTCCCGCTCCCCATGCTTGTGTTCCCTCTCTCACTGTGTCTCTCTCTGTCAAATTAAAAAAAAAATTCTTAAAGGAAAATAAAAGCTAATATAGAACCCCAGGTTGTAGGAAATCGTAATTTGCTTTGAATATAATTTTCTTAGGAATAATGAAAACCAGCACATGAATCTGGTACGGGGTGGTGGTGGGGAACCTCCTTATTCCTTATTCATCAACTCTTTAAATCCTAGGTGGATTAATCAAAGACCGGTAGTCCAGCTAGCATGCTAAGATAATTTGTTATCATAACTTTTTATTACATACAGAAGCTATCCGAGTATGAAAACACCATGGTTGATCTTCATCAGTGGATTCTAGCATTGAAGATTTTTTAAATTAGCAGGTCTTATAATTTCAGTGCACCTGGCTAGCTCATTTCGTAGAACTTGAGACTCTTGATCTCAGCGTTGTGAGTTCAAGTCCCCCACATTGGAGATAGAGATTATTTTTTAAGGTTTTACAATTTTAATCCCTGCTGTATTAGATCTGTTTCTTTAAACTGTATCATCAGAGGATCTAGAGGGCATATCTTCATTGTCTTGCCTTGTAATCTTAGTTGGTTGGCAATCTTCCCAGTTACTTCTGAAAATTCTACAACACACCTTTAAGCTAGTAAGTAAGGATCCTTAACTAAGGCTCTTTGGATGGAAGTGTTGGACCCATTTGATTTTGTGTATTAGGAGAATGTATATGTTTTCCTGTGGGCTGTAATTTTCATAGGCATTTCACTAGGATTCTGTGCTCCTCTGGTTAGGAACATGTGCTGTAGATGACTCTGCAGAGAACCCACAGAGATGGAAGCTTGCACAGGAAGGCTTTGATTTGGATTAGGTCAAGGGAAGCAGTTCGGTATTTCTTTTTTTTTTTTTTTTAAGATTTTATTTATTTGACAGAGAGCGATCACAAGTAGGCAGAGAGGCAGGCAGAGAGAGAGTAAGGGGAAGCAGGCTCCCTGCTGAGCAGAGCCCGATGCGGGGCTCGATCCCAGGACCCTGGGACCATGACCTGAGCCAAAGGCAGAGGCTTTAACCCACTGAGCTGAGCCACCCAGGTGCCTCAGTTCAGTATTTCTAAGGAATTGTTTTATAATTACACTCTTTGATAGTTTTTTAAAAATATTAAATACTGAAATATATTAATAAGATTTAATTACCTGGACAACACTTCTTTTATATAGTATTTACATTTGCCCCTTTAATATTTTTTATTCTGGGGTGCCTGGGGGACTCAGTCATTGAATGTCCGACTCTTGGTTCTGGCTCAGGTCATGATCTCAGGGTCATGTGGGGCTCTGCACTGATCAGGGAGTCTGCTTCTCTTTCTCCCTATCCCTCTGCCATCCCCACACCCCACCCCCAATCGCACTGTACTCTCTCTCTAAAATAAATAAATTTTTAAAATATTTTTATTCTGGGATGCCTAGGTGGCTCAGTTGGTGAAGCGTCTGCCTTTGCCTCAGGTCGTGATCCCAGGGTCCTGGGATGGAGCCCCATGTGGGGCTCCCTGCTCGGCGGGGAGTCTGCTTCTCCCTCTGCCTGCTGCTCCCCCTGCTTGTGCTCTCTCTCTCTGGCAAATAATTAAAATCTTAAGAAAAACAAAAATAAAAGTTATTCTGAAATAATTTTAGACTTACAGAAAGGTCACAAAACTAGTACAGAGTTCCCATAGACCTTTCATTCAGCCTTCCCTCTAGCGTTAACATTAAATAGCTGTAGTACAGTCCTCAAAACTAGGAGGCTAACATTGGTTCAGTGCTATTAACTAATCTGTGGCTCTTACTGGAATTCCACCAGTTTCTCTACGAGTGTTGTTTTTCGGTTCCAGGATTCACTGTTGCGTTTCAGTCGTTCCAGTTTAGTCCCCTCCGGCTTGTGACACTGCATCGAGTCTCCTCTTCCACGGCTGACATTAATCTGAAGAGTGCTGTGTACGGCGCTCTTCAGTTTGGGTTCGACTGAGGTTTTTCACGTTAGGTTGAGATTGTACGTTTGGGCAAGACTATCACACAGGCCATGTTGTGCCCTTCCCAGAGCATCTGTCAGGGGTGCCTCATGTCAGTTCTCAGTGTGTTCTCTACTTCTGGCGCTCTTAGCTGGGATTACTTGGTGGACGTGTTGTCTGCCAGGATTCTCTGCACTAAAGTTACAATTTTTCCCCTTTATCTGGGAGGAGAGAATTTGAGACCATATAAATATCTTTCCCTCTGATACTTTCCTCGATTTCAGCATCCATCAGTGGTTCTTTTTTTTTTTTTTTTTTTTAAGTGGTTCTTTATTTTAAAATAGCTGTTTTTGGGATGCCTGGGTGGCTCAGTGGGTTAAGCCGCTGCCTTCGGCTCAGGTCATGATCCCGGGGATCGAGTCCCACATCGGGCTCTCTGCTCCGCAGGGAACCTGCTTCTCCCCTCCCCTCTCTGCCTGCCTCTCTGCCTACCTGTGTGATCTCTGTCTGTCAAATAAATAAATAAAATCTTTAAAAAAATAAAATAGCTGTTTTCTGAAGTTGAAATCCACTGAAGGGCTTCTTGACTTCTCTGATTAATTTGTAACTGTTCACTTTTTTTTTCTTTGTTTCCAGGTATTTGACTGGAATGGTTGACAAAAGGACACTTGAGAAATATGAAAGAGAAGCTAAAGAGAAAAACAGAGAAACTTGGTATAGTAGACTTTTACGGCACTGTAAATTACTTTTCAGGAAGCACTGCCTGCTTAATGCTCTTGTCGTCTGCTTAGATATCTAAGTGCGAGAGGTCTGAGATGGTGTCATAACAGAGGAGAAGTTTCCTTTTCCCTATACTACAGAGTAGATCAGCTCCTGATGACCGGACAACTTGCACAGGGAACGTGTAGAAACATCCACACATCTAGTAATAGACTTGTTGGATAAGTTCTAAACCATTCACTTAATAGAGTCATTACCTAACCACTAAAAAATTGCATTTATAGAATTTATTACAGTCAGAAGTAGAACTTAGGTTTCAGTGAAATTTGAGGAGAAAGAAGGTGAAATGATATGATGATTAATGATGTAAATAAATACAGAAAAGATAAAAAGAATAGAATTATTGATAGTGGGTTGCCTTTGAGTGGTGAAAGAAAGGGTCAGTTTTCTTTCTAATCTTTTTTAGAGTTAAGATTTGACTGGGACACTCATGGTTTTTGTTTTGTTGTTGCTATTTTTAAGTTGTATTCCTCTCCGGGGTGCTTGGGTAGCTCAGTTGGTTAGCAGCTGTCTTTGGCTCAGGTCATGATCCTGGAGTCCCAGTTACCGAGTCAGACATCAGGCTCCCTGCTCATTGGAGAGTCTGCTTTTCCTTCTGATCCTCTCCCCTGTCATGCTCTCTCTCTCTCAAATAAATGAATTTTAAAAAATTTTAAAGTATTCCTCTGTATTAAGGGAAAAGATGGTCAGTGTTATACCAAAAAAGTGGATTACATACTATGTAATACACATGACGAAGTAATGTAGATTAACAGTTACATCTAGGTGGTTTGAACTTACATAAAGCATTTTCACTTGGCTTAGAAATCTGAAATAATTTTTAGCAAGTAACCCTTGCTTCCAAATGGTGGTTACTGACTTTCACTTTTGAAAAATATCCTTAGGTATGGGGCATCTGGGCGACTCAGCCATTAAGCATCTGCCTTTGGCTCAGGTAATGATCCCAATGTCCTGGGATCGAGCCCCGCATCAGGCTCCCTGCTCAGCGGGAAGCCTGCTTCTCCCTCTCACACTCCCCTTGCTTGTGTTCCCTCTCTCACTATCTCTGTCTCTGTCAATTAAATAAATAAAAATCTTTTAAAAAGAATGAAAGAAAAGAAAAATATCCTTAGGTAGCCATTATTTTTAGTGTACTTTGTGCCAGATGATTCTAAAAGTTCACAGATACATTGGCCTTGGTACAAAGTAGTCTTCCTGTGTATGTCCTTAGCCTATTTTCATAAATACGGTTTGCTTATAGACTGTATCCAGGTTTGAGGCACCTGGGTGGCTCAGTCGGTTGAGATTTTATTTCTTTATTTGACACAGAGAGTGCGCACATGCAAGTACAAGCAGGGTGTGGCAGGCAGAGGGAGAGGGAGAAGATCCCAGCTCAGCTGGGAGCCCGATGCAGGAGATGCAGGACTCGATCCCGGGAGCTTGGGATCATGACCTGAGCTGAAGGCAGACATTTAACTGACTGAGCCACCTGGGCACCTCAGAGTGTCTTGATTCTTTTTTTTTTTTTTTTTTTAAAATTTTATTTATTTTATAGGGAGAGACACAGTGAGAGAGGGAACACAG